>VDFB02301973.1:0-35800 GCA_007258455.2 Sequoia sempervirens | reverse complement strand
ATATAAACCTTATTAGTTTACACCACATCCTTTTCCATTGTATCAAATTTGTTTCAAAACTTGATATCGTCTTCCATAAATGACTTCTATTTATTTCAAGGAGGGTGGTTTCTCTTTATCAATTTCATCATATGTGGATGTGTAATTTATGTTTTCCCCATTTCTAGAAGTTTAAAATTTAGATGCTTTTGATGACTTAGTAATAGATTGTGTTGATATCATTGCAACTTCTTTCTCTTTCTTTGATTTTGATTGTGTAATCTTGTATTCCCCCATGAATGTAGCTGTGAAATTTAACAATCCCCAATCATCATCCAATAGCTTTATCATTGATCATAGGAATTCATATTTATCCTCAATTTGTAAAGGTTTCACTTTTGTAGTTGGTGTCAATGAGCTAAGAGGATTTTTCATTCATGTTTCAGTTTGTAAATAATTTTTAGACTTGGGATCATGTTTTATCATGTAAACCTTATTATTGTACATGTATTTCATTAAACAATGAAGCGCTGAAGGCACTCCTTTCATTTCATGAATCCAAAGTCTACCCAAAAGAATATTATATGAAATATCATAGGGAATGACATGGATAATAGTTTGTAACACAACCTTACCAACTTTAACAGGTAATGTTATCACACCAAGTGATTGTCTTCCTACATTATCAAAACCTTTGATCGATAAATCAATAGGTTGAATTAAAGTTTTTTCCACTCCAATTCTATCCAAAATATTTGCACTACTAACATTAATCCCTAAACCATTATCAATAATGGTACGTGTAATCCCAAACCTGTTAATAATAGCCCTTATCATCAAAGAATAATTTTTTTTTTGTGTCTCCAAATGGGACAATTCATTTTGATGAAAGACAATGTCCATACTAGGTGAATTCATACTATAAATAAAAGTTTCCACATCATTTGGTTGTGCACTAAGAGGGACAACAAATTTTTTCAAATAATTTTAAAGCATTCTACGATAATTTGGTGATGTTTGAATCAAATCCCACAAGGAGATCTTAGCAGGAGTGTTACGAAGCTTCTCAACAAGATCAAATTCTTTACCACTATACTATGGAATGCTAGTTTCAGGTGGGAGGTATGGTTAAGGAAATGGAAGGGATGTTGGAGTTTGTTTTGGTTGCTTATTATTTCTAGTGTTATATGTGAGATATAGTATTATAACTTGGTTGTTGTGACACATGATTACTAGTAAGTTGTTTTACAAAGCTTAGGATATGGCCATGACTTTTAGGAGGTCCTATAATTAGAGGTGACTTAGGAGGTTCAATAATTAGAGGAATTTTAGGAGGTCCACAATGAGTTTTGGGAGATCTAATAATCAGAGGAGATCTAATAGTCAATTGTGTGTTCATAACTTCAATGGATTTAACTTTTGTTTGATGGTCTTCTATCAAAGGGAAATATAATGTCACCTTAGCATCTTCATTTATGAAATTCATAAATGTATAAAATATTTCAGCGTCTTCTCCAACAATATCTTCCCAAGTAGGAGAGGCAAGGGGAGAGAAACAAACAAGATTCTCATGATGCTCAATGATTGGATCTTCTAACACCAAGATACATTCTTCACAAATAGGAAAGATGTTGAGAGAAGAACAAATATGATTTTCATGATTGTCAAAGATTGTCTTCTCTTTCACCAAGATAACCTCACACATAGGAGATATGGTGGGAGAGGTATCAATGAAAAACAAAAAAAGAGGAGAAATAAACTCATTGTGACATGCTTGTAACACAAATTCTTTGAATACTTAACAAGATCTAACAATAGAAAATGAATTATGACAATAAAATATTTTTGCAATGACAACATGATGTAATAAATTATCCTACTGGAATGATTTTTTTCCCAAATTCACTACAAATTAAGCAAAATGACTCCCTTCTTGCACATACAATAACACCCTTTTTAGAAATTAAAATAAAAAATCAGCAAGAAAAAATGAACTAAAAATACAGAGATAAAGATCCATACAAAATTTTTATGAGCCATTAGTAGCAGGATAGAGGCGCCCAAGAGTGTTTGTGTCCACTCCAATTCTATCCAAAATATTTACACTACTAACATTAAGCCTTTAACCATTTTCAATAAGGGTACATGCAATCCCAAACCTATTAATAATAGCCCTTATCATCAAAGAATCATTTTTCTTTTGTGTCTCCAAATAGGGTAATTCATTTTGGTGAAAGACAATGTCCATAGTAGGTGAATTCATATTGTAAAGAAAAGATAACACATCATTTGGTTGTGCACTAGGAGGTACAATAACATTTTTCAAAGCATTTTGAATCATGCCATGATAAATAGGTGATGTTTTAATTAAATCCCACAAGGAGATATTAGTGGGAGTGTTACAAAGCTTCTCAACAAGATCGAATTATTTACCACTATGTTGTGGAATACTAGGTGGGGGTGGGAGGTATGGTTGAGGAAATGGAAGGGATGTTGGAGTTTTTTTAAGTTGCTTATTATTTCAAGTGTTATATGTGTGAGATATAGTATGATAACTTGGTTGTTGTGATACATGATTACTAGTAAGTTGTTTTACAAAGCTTAGGATATGGCCATGAATTTTAGGAGGTCTAATAATCAAATGAGATCTAATAGTAAATTGTGCATTCATAGCTTCAATGGATTTAACTTATTTTTGATGGTCTTCTATAGGGTAAATCTAATGTCACCTTAGCATCTTCATTTATGCAATCCATAAATATATCAATGATTTCAGCCTCTTCTCCAACAATATCTTCCCAAGTAGGAGATTCAAGTGGAGAGAAACAAACAAGATTCTCATGATGCTTAATGATTGGATCTTCTAACACCAACATACCTTCTTCACAAATAGGAGAGATATTGGGAGAAGAAAAAACATGAGTGTCATGATTGTATTCTCTTGCACCAAGATAACCTCACACATAGGAGATATGATGGGAGAGTGATCAATGAAAAAAAAAGAAAAGAGGGGAAATAAACTCACTGCGACATGCTTGTAACAAGATTTCTTTGAAATGCTTAACAAGATCTGACAATAGAACATGAATTATGACAAAAAATATTTTTGCAATGAGAAAATGATGTAATAAATTTTCCTATTGAAATGCAATAATTTTTCCCAAATTTGATATAAATTAAGAAAAATGACTCCCTTCTTGCACATACAATAACACCCTTTTTAGAATTTCAAATAAAAAATCAACAGGTAGAAATAGACTAAAAATATAAAGACAAAGATCTATACAATTTTTTTTGAGCCATTAGTAGCAGGACAGAGGTGCCCAAGGGTGTCTAAGTCCTAGATAGGGTATTTGAAATTTCAAAGTTTGACTATGTAAGGCACTGCTAAATGATTTTGGGTCTGCTTGCAAATAGGTTTAACAATGAGTATTTTCCCAAATTTTTCTTAATGTATGCCAATGTGATGTAAAATGCAAGTGTGCAACAATGCTGATTTTTTTTAAAAAAATTGAATGCATTTTCCAAATCTAATCATACAACAATTGACTAGTTCTAAGATGCAAAATGCTAAGAATGCAAATTTGAAACAAAATAATGCAATTTTTCACTTTTTAGACCTAAATGCAAGATTTATAAATGGATGAAATGAATTTTTATTTTATTTTAATGACCTAATGAATGTAATGTGAATGTGGATCTGATCTAAGATGACTGAAATTAACCCTATTGAAACCTGTGGTGCCATTTGAAATGTAATTTTTTGAAATTTTTGTGATCTTTTATGATGCAAAAATGAAACCCTAAATGAGAAATACAAAACAATACAATGGAAAATTAGATCTAGGGTTGAATTACTTCAAATTTTAGAAGGTTTATTATGTCAAAATTTTGGGTTCACCAAAATGAAACAAAGAAAAAATGTGATCCTAAAGTTTAAATGCTTAGAACAATAGGATTCAAGGCCTCTTTCTAGGGTTTCATTAAGATGGAGATCAACAAGGCGTATAGATTGACTTTCAACTATGAAAGTGAGCCAATCAAACCCGGATATCCATCATATTGAGGATTGGAATTGATTGAATATGATTAAACTAATTAGATTATGTGCCATAGTATGAAAAATGCAAGATCCTGACAATGTACAGACTTAAACAATAGTTTGCAGGCAAATCTGGAAGGGAGAGGGACTATGTACCTACCTAGAAAAGTTGATTTTGGTCTAAATATAGGGACATAGTCACCCAAGGGTGTATGAGTCCCTATAGGGGTGTTCAGAAAAGTTTTTGTACTCCTCTGATGTTGGATCTTAGCTTCTAGTTCCCGATTGCGAAGTTTTTTGAGCATAGTTAGATAATTATATAGGTGAGTTTATGTGAGTTGACAAGATTTAGGGTTTCAATTGCAACAATGAACTTGTATTCAATATTCCTTCAATCCTCTCACAACCTAAAAATAAAAAATCAAATGGAAGGAAAGGGTTGTGCCATTTAGGGGCTTTCCTTAGTCAAACCATATATTAGTGTTTCCACTTCCACAATTGGAAATTTCAATGATAAAATGATAATGGATAGAAAAGAATGATGAAGTCACAAAGTGTTGTGACTCACTACCCTTTAATGCTTTCCTTGAAGAACTACAGTCATACACATCACCTCAAGGCCTTGGATCTTGCTTGCTTGAACTACTTGGAGACCTACAACAAGGGTTAACCTTCACAAACCATGATAACGTAAACACATATGAATTCACATAAGATTTGAGATGATAGGATCTTGAATTACTACAGTAGGTCTTTGAAATGTTGCTCTTGATAATAATACTTGATTGTAAATTCTCCAACTTGCTAGATAGATTTCAAATGATGCAATAACTAGGTATTTATAGGAATTTATCTAATTTCTCAAAAATTAAATCCCAATAGTCAATATTTGCAAGTTAAATTTTAAATAATAAAATGTCAACACTGACATATCCAAAATTAGTCACCGAAAAATAGGGGGACCCATATGCCCAAGGGTGTATGGGTCCTAGCCCTATTTTCCAAGATATTAAGTGTCGGAGGAAAAATATCAATTGGATGCATTTGTTCAATGTTTGAAATTTCTCAACAAATGGTACAAATGGGCCCCAAAATGCATAATTTAAGAAATTAGGTGCTCAATTAGGCTCAATAATTTAGGGGGGAAAACATAGAGTGAAATTGTCAAGGGTGAAAATTTATGGAAAACATTGGTAAATTGGATTCAAGGTGAAGGCTTATGTGTTTATAATTGTTAGTGAGATAAAATAGGGAATTACAGTCTAAATATTTGTACCCTAGTATCTCTTATGTAGTCAATTTATACCCCAAAGGGTATGGTGATAGAAGAGAGTAAGTTTGGTGGGAAACTATATCTAGCAGTAACTCATTTGTAACTTAAACATAAGTAACAATCATCCATAGCACATATATCCATTGAATCCTTATAATTCCTTATATATATTCAAATAATCATTACATGAGTAGGTCTTAGTCTCTGCTTTATATTACAGTCCTTTCTCTATTCCTATATTCTTTGATGTCTTCCTATTTTGTTATCTATTATGTACATATATCAATGGATAGTATCTTATAGATATGTGACCCTTATAGGGAATCCATTAATCTATCTCCCATGCCAGCCTGATGTGTCACACATGATTTGTGATGAGTTGTAGTAAGTTCTACTTTGTACCTTGTACCTTGCCAACATCATCCCCCCTTTCAAAATTATGTCTTGTCCCCAAGACATGTTTAATTATCTGAGAGAATGTTTTTGTATATTACCTTCAATTGTAGAAGTGGTCTATCCCACTATTGTTTAGCTTGTTGTAGCACTTTTATGTAGCCTTGTGTGCTTATCATAGTAGTTTTTTCCTCCACAAGGTTTTGAGGAATCTAAATTTTTTGGGTTACATTCTTGGCTTCTCCAAACACTTTGCATAAATGGGAAATTTTTATGATAACTATTTATCAAAGTTGTTTAACTTGCATTTTGATTCTCTCCCTCTAGTCTTGTAGTTGTTGTAGTTGAGTATGTGTGTTCTCCATTTGTACCCTTATTACTCCATCCATATCTTTCAATGGATCATATGATGCAATAGTGTGTACAATCTAACCCTCTAACTATGTTATCTAGTCATTTATTGTCTTTGTGAGACTAGGTCACTGAAGACAAAATTGGTACAAAACATTCGCCTCTACTATACTACCTTCAATATTCTTCAATTGTTTTTCCAATTGTGAGTGGGCTACCACACACCTTTTTGTATCCTCTTATTTTCTCTTCAGAGCTTCCTGTTGAGCTTCTTGTCATATCTTATATTTTTGTGCCTTAATTTTTTATTGTAGACCATCTACTTGCTACTTGATTTCTTGTGGTAGTGGAAGGTAAGTGTCCCTTTGCATATGTGAAATGGATTTTTGTAATGTTTGGAATACTTATAATTGTTTCACATTGTCCACATGCTTCTATAGTATCTCTTCCTTGGTGCTAGCATGAAACATATCTCCAAATTATATTTTTTGTAGTGGGGAGATGCTTTCAAGATTACGTAGTGAGCCCATAAATGGTAGTTATATAAGTTGAGGAGTGGGTGTTGGCTATAATTTCTTTTGTTGCACTAGAAAATCCTTGATTTATTTGATTGGTGATGCCAATGTATTTGTCTCCTCCATCTCCTCCTCTTACCCTTGTATTTTTGGTGGCTTTGTGTGGGGGATGGAATGAATTGTTTCTCTTACCTTTCTTCCTCTAGTATGGAATCCATTATCTTCTTTGTTATTGCAATAGTATCCTCTTGGATTTTCACAATTTCTTCTTGTTGGCCTCCCATCAGAGTGTCTACTCTTTTCTTTGTCCAAATTTCTTAGGCTTGGGCATGTGTAATTTGTTGCCTTTGATTTGTAGTAAGCTAGACCATACCTTTGTAATTTATTTTTGTCAATATTTTCTTCTTCCTTTAGGGATTTCTCTCTCTTTTCATGTATTTTTGTAATGATAGGTTGGGGAAATCTTTGATCAATTCCTCAAAAGTTTTATCAAAATTCCTTACATGTATTATCACACTTTGTATGATTTTATTCATATTCTCTTTATCTAAATCCTCATACATATATAGTTAGTACCTATGGGAGTATACTGTGGTATATGATGGAATTGGTAGTTGCCATCATGTCATTAGGAGATTGTGATGGCTATGTTGCTTTCGATTGTTAGATTTCAACCATGTGTGCTTTCCTTTTACTCTTTTATGGAGGTTTTTGCACTTTTTCCTCCTCTTTTTTTGAAGTGATAAACTTTTTTTCACCATTTTTTTAGGCCTTTCCTTGTGGCCTTTCTTCTCCACACTCATTTGAATTAGTGTCCCTAAAATCTCTTGCACATTTGGAGTTGTCACTATTTGAGACGAGTGTGTAGGACCCTCAGATTGGGTAGTGTCAACTCCATGTAGCCTATCAGACCTTCTTACAAAATGTGTGTGTTTCTTCAGAGCTAGTGTAGAGAATGAAGGTTGGGTGTAATCCTTTGGTGGGATGCCCCATTGCTTTTGGATTTGCTCCTTATTTTTCTTAATTTTTTCTTGTTTATTTTGATTTTGTTTTTTAGTGTATCAAATGCTTGTTGGAATTCCTTGGTCCATTCAATTCTTCTACCAAATTTATTTTAAGTATTTCTTCCATAGGTGTAGCTATTTTGGTATACCCTTTTATAAATTTTATGTGATATCTAGTATAACCCAAAAAAAAACTGACTTTTGAAGGTGTTTTCGGTGGTGGTAGTGTCATGATTAGTGTAACGTTCATAGGGTCTACCATCAACCCTTCCTTACATATGATATGAACTAATAATGTGTCATATGGTACTGGAAACATGCATTTCTTCAAGTTGAGGGCAATATTCATGCTTCAACATCTATTGAGCATCATATTGAGTACATATATGTGATCTTTGACCATTAAATCATCCAATTATCCAAATATACTTCTAGAAAGTCATGGATACAATATTTAAAAGCATTTATCATGATCCTGTTGAATATCACGGGTTCATTCTTTAGGCTGAATGGAATCACTATATACATTTAGGACCCCCATTCTATTACAAATGTTGTTTTTGGATGGTCTTCTTCACTTATTTTTACTTGGTGATATCCTAAAAATCCATCAATAAAAGAGCATATTTCTCTTCCTGCTACTAACTCCAATATTTCTTCCATGAGTTGTGTAGGAAAAGAGTCATGGAGGCATGCTTTATACAGTTCTTTGAAATCAACACAAATCCTTATTTTGCATGTCTTCATTTTCTAGATTACCATGGGACTAATCTACTCTGCATCTTCTATTGGTTTGATTATCCCAACTTCCAATATTCTATCTAATTCTACTTTTAATTTCTTCTTCATATTAGTGTTTAATTGCTAGGGTCTTTTCCTCACCAGTTTAGCTCCTTCTTTCAACTATATTTTCATAACTCTTACTTTCTCCATTATGCCCTTCAATTATATAAATTTCCTAGGGAATATTTCTTCAAGTTCAAATAACATATTTGCAACTTGCACCACTAGTCTATCATCCCAATAATCTCCTATCTTATTCATTTTAGGATCTCATTCCTTGGTAATGTTTTCTTCTTTTAGTTTAATCAATTGGTTATAGTACTTTTTTTGGCCTTTGTGGGAGATTCTAACTCTCTTTTTCCTTAGTGAAATTTTAGGTCTATGTTGTGAGCATCCTCATCATCCTTCTTTGTTAGGCAACATCTCTTATTGGGTAGTGTAATTTCTTTATTGAGTTATTCTATATATCTCCATATTCCATTTGATTGTGGAGGTGGTGTGGAGGTTTTTGGTACTACCATTTCTTGAATCTCCCCTGGTCTAAATATTATCTCCTTCATTTTGACTAGTGTGGTATGTATGTTTATGTTTTCATTACAAAATGAGTAGGTGTGAAGAAATTATTTTTTATCCAATTGTTGGCTTCTCCTCTTCACTCGTGGTTGATGTACCAAGTATGTGCTACCGGTTTCATTTTCTAGTAAAATAGTTGTATCTATATCCGATCATCATAGTCAACTCTATATTTCCATGTTTTAGTACAAATGGTAAGGTGTTCCTCTAGTGGGATCTATCCATTATACTTTTATATTTTCTTATATCCTCCTTCCTCCATTAGGTACCTTGTTTTTATTAAGATATTTAATATTTCCCATTGTGTAAAATGTTATTTTTGTGCATTCCACCAAAATGCAACATTAAAAATGAGTGTATGTTTCAATATGTCTAGTCTCCTTTCCTTAGTTTGGATTTTTTCTATTTGTGTGATGAAGATAGTAGGTCCCCATCTCTTGAGTATTTGGGTAATTTAATAGGTGAGATTCCTTGTACAATGTGATTTATATGGTGTCTTCAGATATAACTTCTAGGTTGTCTTCTATTATGTCACAATTGGTGTGAGGGTTATTATTTGTAAATGTGGTTCTCTGACAATGGAGTTCCAGTTCCTCCTACATCCATGCATCTAGCACTTCCTCACTATCTGTGTTGTATGTGATGCTTTAGATTTCAAATTCTCCTTTTGAGTTTGGATTTTCTAAATTTTCATTCGGTGGTAACTATGAAATTGTATATAGGTTTTTATTTTCAAATTCATTGTACTCTTTTGGGTGTACTTCTTCTTAGTATGTTTCATTTTGGTTTTTCCTAGGGGGATGCGAACTATTTTTTTTGTGTCAGCAAATGACATCTCCTCTTTGCAAGAGTCTACAATTCTAGTGGCATTCACAAACCATCTAAATCCTAGTAGGGCATTAAATGAATCAAAGGTTTCTTTAATTATGACTACTTCAAAGTCTATTATTTGTTTTACTCCCTTAACATTGACTTCCACTTATTTCCATGTCCCTATAGTTTTCATTCTAGTCTCATTTTCTAAACTAATGTTATATGGTGTGTGTTCCAATTGTGGTTTTCCTATCTGTTCCCATACTTCTTTTGGTAGCATATTGATATATGCTCCTAATTCCACCACGCCATCGGTTATCTTTTTGTTATTTATACTTATTGTGATCATAATTGGGCATGTTTTATATTATCCTTTTTTTGTTTATATTTTTGATATATGGTGCTTTACCCTATTCATTCCAATATTTACAAAATTGGTGTAGTTTATTTAGTAGGTTGGCTTTCTTATTCATTCTTATTAACTGTTTGAGCATTCCTACTTATTGACTAGAAAAATGTTGGTCTATTCCCTTATCTTATTATTTTGTGGCCACTTTCTTTGTTTCTTCCACTAC
This sequence comes from Sequoia sempervirens, assembly GCA_007258455.2. Lineage (NCBI taxonomy): Eukaryota > Viridiplantae > Streptophyta > Pinopsida > Cupressales > Cupressaceae > Sequoia > Sequoia sempervirens. The sequence continues at coordinate 25,499 of VDFB02301973.1, read as the reverse complement.
CTCATCATGTTCTCTTTTAGTGGGGTGGAATTCTTCCTCATCTCTAGAGGTTTCATCTTATATTGTATTTTATTGTCATTTGTGGCATTAGTTTTGTTTCTTGTTATCACTGATACGTTGTTGTGGTTAAGTACCTCTTTTTCAAAGTTAGTAGTCTCCATATTATTTTTCTTATAGATCCATTCATCTATCTTCATAGGTTCTTTGGGTACTTTTCTTAGTAATATTTCTCCTCTTGATGAGCTTATTTTTTGGAGATCATTGCTCTTTTCTTTTGGAGTTACATTCCTATAGTAGGTCTAGGCTCTATCACAGTTAAATACATCATGTTCTATACTACCACAAAATACATAGGGATTATTTCTATTCCTCTAATGTAGAGCATGGTGGGCTTCAAAAGTTTCCAAGGAAACAAACAAAGATCTTGACTGCAATCAAAATTCTTCTTTAATGAAACAAGGTTTCATGGGCTACCAAATACACCAAGAAGCTAAATCAGGTTACAAACTCCTTACCAGACCCTAGAACACTTTGATTATCTTGATATTGATAGGATTAAGCCAAAAAAACTCTCTTAAAACTCTAGCTCTACCATTCTTCTGTCGTTCACACCCAAGACACCTATTTGCTTGTAGCATTCCACATGGACAAAATCAAGTGTATCTTTTAAACCAAACTGAATCTCCAAAAAAAATACATTTTAAAGAATCCATTATTGATTATTTCAACATATAAAAATCTAATATAGGGTTGTTTTGAAAAGTAACCTCATAAGAATGACTATCCTACTATCCTAAAGGCTTAATTTATCTCATATACGAGAGGGTTTATTGAAAATAAATACTCCTAGCCTCTTTTCACATTAGCAATGCCTCAAACACATTTAAATAAGTTTTCACATGCTATCTAAACCTTCACCAATCCTCTATCAATGCATTTTATACCAATTCCATCAATTAGCCATCAACTTTGAACCAAAAATCAAAGAAAATCAATTAGGACAACAACAAAACTTATGCAAGATGACTTACCCTGTATCTGCAAACACACCCAACTTGAAAAAACTCACTGAACTAACCCATTCCACTGATTTATAAGGGATTCCATTGGTGGAATGGTTGCTTATTCTCTTATTTGACTCTCAAACCCCTAAAATGAGGGTTTCAGGACAATCTACTGAAAAATGACTCAAACAAACCTAAATCTCAATGAAATCTCCCCAAATCCATTTTATTTAAAAGCTAACTCACTATTCTATCAAATCCAATCAATATTATGGTTTGATAATGATGTACAAACTATACAAAGCTTGCAAGAACAACAAGAAAACGTTGTATCTGTAGAACAGGGTACTTTTATTCACAAAACCTCTTCAAGATACAATCTTCTACCATTTTTCTCACCTTCACAAGGCTTTTAAAAAAATTACATCAGTTATTATAACTACCCCTTGAGTTCCCAATGACCAAAAACCTTCCCTTACAAAAGTGACTCTTCAACTTCTTGCATTTTGTGCATTTTTGCATTTTTGACAACATTTTGAAAGATTTTGCATTTTTTAATAACTTGACCCCATAATCCCATAGAAACCTAATTAAATGACTTAAGTACATTAGACATGGTCCAAATATGACCTCATTACAATCATAACATGATTAAGACTCAAAAATTACAAGTTTTCCTCATGGAGGTTTGAAGTTTACATGGTACCCTCCACCACCCTCCAACATTCTATCATAAAGTGGTATGGCTTACCAGATTCATAACACATGGCATCATTTCATCTTCTCCTTCCTCTACCTCTGCCTCTATCTCCACAAAATTTTCCTTTTTCATTGTAAGTGTCTTTATTTGATTGGTTTTGTATAGAATTTATATTTTTTTGTTTTTCCATGGTGGTATTTTATATCCACAATCTTGTTGGTATAATGGTCCCTCTACTAGCCCTTTGACATATTCCAACTTTTTTTAGTCATACTTAATTTTTATTGTAGAATCATCTCTTAATTGGAACAAATATGAGGGAAAATCTTTGGTATCATGATCATCCCATTCTCTACAAGATCCAAACTAGATTGAGTTTATCTTCTTGGTTAGTGTCCACAGATCTACTCATAATGTGTTGGCTTTATTTTCCCTAATTTCTTTTGGGAACTCATTCCTTATGTGCCTTTCTCTTCCATAGTAAGTACACTAGATATTGGGTCTTGGTGCAAATATATCTTGCTTTTCCATTATGTCTTACTAGAGTTTTAGTTGTTTTATCCCCAGTTTCAAGTTTGTCATCTCCCTTTTCTCTCTTTCTCTTTCTTTTTTTCACCAATATTGGTTTTCAATCTAGCATGCAAATGAAAATAGTTCTAGGTAGGTGTTAAAATGTCTTCCATCCAAAGCTATTCTAATTTTTGGTATCACCTTGGAGATGAACCATTCTATTTTTTGTTTGTTGGTCAATGGTTCTTCTAGTCTTTTGGTAACTTCTTTGAATGATTTGTCAAATTCCTTCATTTTTTCTTCCTCATTTTGTATAAGTTCCCAGAGCTTATTGGCTCCTTTTGTAGGAAAGTCTAGAGTATCAAATTTGGCTAAGAAATATTGTTTCACTACTTCCTAGTCTTTGTCATTGTTAGGGTATTTTTTCTAGTACCATTTTACGGTATCTCCATGGATTGATCCAATGAAGTCAAATAATTTTGTATCATCTCTTATTATGTGTTGTTTGTGCCACATAAATTCTAGGATAAATATATGCTATGTTGGTTCATATTTATCCTTTCCAACATTGGTAACTTCCTAAGAGTATTCATTTTTTATTCTTCTTCTAATTCACTATTTGTATATCCTATGTTAGAGTTGTATTCACTCATATTGTCTATATTGTTTTCTTTTTGTTGTTGTTCTCTTATGCTTTTTTCTCCTAAGTTTTGTTCTACTTCTTCCATAGAAATCCTTCTTGATTTTAATGGAATTAAGGGTGACTCATGGTCTGGGGGTTGTGTCTATTCAAATAGTTTTTTCATTCTTGAAGATATATGTTTGTTAGGAAGTGTCATTTGGCTATTTGATGATGCTATTTTATTAGAGGTTGTTTAACTCATATAATCTTCCTTATTTTCTACTGCATCTTCTCCTCTTATCTTCAAGAAACTTCTAATTACTAACTCATCTAATTACTTGGAATCAAATGTTATATTTCAAAAGTTTTGTATAGGATTTTTCACTGGTAACCAATCCACCTTTATCCTTAATTGAATATTTCTCCAATCCAAATGAGTAGCTAGTTTTTTTATTTAGATGAGATTTCATAATTCTTACTATTTCTCATTCCATTTTCTTTATGGTGTTTCCATAATATTAAATCTCGCATTCTAGGCTTTAGATAATCATGTTTATTTTTTCCATGCTAGAACTTAATTGTGGAATCCTTTCTCTACAATCTCTAGCAGCACCCTCAATGGCATGCTCTTCTTCTTCTTCTTCTTCTTCTTCTCTAGTAGCACCCACAATGTCGTGCTTAGAAACACCCTCAATGAAATGCCAATCCTCTTTGTTTCTATTTCCTTCCACAAACTTCAATTCCTCGTTTTTCCTCGTTTTTCTTCTATTACCTCATTTTCCCATGGGTCTTGTTGGTCCATTCTTCCATTAATCCTCAAATATCCCCTAGGTGGTTTTAAAATTTTGAATGGTTACATATTTTTAGGGATATTTTGAGATCCCTCCCCCCTTTCCATATATCATCCCTTAAGTTCCTACCCCCCTCTCATAGAGGTAGTACCTAAGAGATGTTTCTGCAAAAAAAAATCCTTTTGCTATTTTTATCTCTTTTTACCATTATTTTTTTGTTATTTTACTCAGGACTTCTTCACTATCCTCTCTAAGGTCTCGACAACATAACAAATTTTAGCAAGAGAATATGGAAAATTATAGTTTTAATATATATACCCTAGTATCCCTCATGTAGTCAACTTATACCCCAAAGGGTATAGTGATAGAAGAGAGTAAGTGCAGTAGGAAACTATATCTAACAGTGACTCATGTATAACTTAAACATAGGTAATACTCATCCATAACACATATATCCACTAAATCCTTATATATATTTAGATATTCATTACATGGTTAGGTCTTAGTCTCTGCTTTATATTACAATCCTTTCTATGTTCGTATATTCTTCAAAGTCTTCCTATTTTGTTATCTATTACATAGATATACCAATGGCTAGTCTCTTATAGAGACACGATCCTTATAGGGAACCCCTTAATCTATCTCCCTTGTCGATTTGATTCTCTGGACATGCTTTACGGTTGGTTGCGGTAGGTTCTACTTTGTTCCTTGTACCCTTCCAACAATTGTCATGGGTCATGGGAAAGTAAATGAAAGAGTTGTCATGCGTTATATGTGTAGGTGTATTATTATGGTGTTGTGTTGGATGGAGAGTTTTATTAGTTTCATTAATGGTATCTAGTTCTTAAAATAGTAGTAGTAAAGGGAAGACGAAGGCTACATTGCATGTGGTGTACAAAGTGGTGGATCTAGAGGAAGAAGAGATAAAGGTACTAAATGCAATTAGGGTTTCCTCTAAATTTGTTGAATATATTTTTTAGGATTAGGAATCCTTGTTTATATATTTTTATGACAAGGATTTGGTCCTTAGCTAAGGAAATGGATGGGTAATATGTATGGATGAGAGGTCATGACCAACTTACTTTTAAATCCTAAGGAATCTATTACACTACAATGTCTATTTTTTCCCAATCCTTGATTTGTGCTACAATATCCTCTATAACCACCAATACTTTTTTAATACATGAATAAATTTATGGGATTTTTATATTTGGGTGAGAAGAATCTCCAAAGTTACATCGGGAATCTACATTTAGTTATAGATAATCAAGGTAAGTTGGCTCGTAGATTGAAAGAAATTTTTATTGTTTTAAATATTAAATTATCTTATGCTACTACTATAACGTAGATAAATTAGTGTGAAGATAATGTAGATGAATCCACTTTGGAGGTGGATAATGAATAATCTATCAATGATTGCATTATAATAACTTAATTGGGGAACCTATGTAACTTTACACTCTTTTTGGACTTGCATGGCTAGGGTTGTGGTAACTTGCCTTGGTCCAAAAAACTCAAAAATGGTTGAATAACTTATTTTTTAAAGCATTTGGTGAACCTATATATACCAAAATTTGATGCTTTGACACGTCTTTCTAGCTCTTGGTGCCTAAACCAAGTGTGTGTGTGTTTGTGTAGTAATGGTCAAAATTGCATGCCTTGCACTTTTCCCTATCATTTTGGATCCAATTTGACTTATTTTTCCTTAATTCATTGAATAGTGTGTAAAACATTTATTTCACATGGAAGTTCGAAAAGAGCATGAACCTAGCTCAAATCCATTAGCACTCATCAAAGTTTGGGATCAAGATCTATAGATTTTTCACTCATAAACTTGGGTCAAATTCATGAATTGCATAATTGACATAAGTTTGTTTCAAGATTTCATAAATTAAGTAGTTTTATATTTTAAAATTTGGTCCAAATTTTTTATGCCATTTTTTCCTATAAAATGAATATTAGCACAAAACATTTTGAATTGCATGTTAGGGTGTTGTATTTAAGGAGAAACCTTGATTCATTTTGAACATCCTACCATTATTTTTTATAAATGAGTTCCACAAAAATAAATACTCCTAGTCATCTATAAAATTCTTTGTAAACACTGAAAATTTTATTCAAGTTATAGGGATAAATGTGAAATTTTTAGATCAAGATTTAGAGAAACACATGTTCATAGTTATACTTCAAATTTGTTGGCCTATAATTTTTGTGATAGATTTTGTAACTGTGTAGGGAAATTCACAATCATGGAAGTGATCCACGTAGTCACATAAAAAATGTGCTAATACATATTTAACCATTTGACATATCCTTATTTAATAGCAAGAATCAATCGGAAACATCTAGCAAAGTTAAAGCAACATCAAAAAAATAGCTAATTATTGTTAATATATTTATTTAAATTATATATGTATTTCAAATATAATTTCAAACAATTAACATCCCAACTCTTGGTCTTAAGGTACCTATTTATTGATGTTAATTAAATAATTTTCCCTAAGAAATTTGTGTCAGATAGAATTTATTTTCATATAAAAAATTATGTGTGTAAATGTACATGTATATTTATACATGTATATTTGTACATGTATACACACACATCAAACACTAAATTAATAATGCAATATTAATAATACTACCCAATGTCTTACACACACATCAAAGACTCAATCAATAATGCAATATTTTCATCTCTACATCCTCAAGTAAATGGCGCATCCCCATATGAGGGTGTTACCACAACAGTGTGTCATGTTGGTGTAGGTTTTTATTTTCCTAGTGGGTTAATTTATTTTCCCTTAGTCCTAGGTTTTTCCTACACTTAATTAAGCTTGCTTATGATAATAAAGTGAGTTTATTATTTAATAACTAGGAGATAAGTGATGAGGTGTTCCCTTCCTTAAAGGGTGGAACCACTTTCCACTTTTGGTGGCATCCTCCACTTTTTGTGGTTGATTCCTATTGGTTGGATTTTCCACCTACCTCCTCTCCTAAGTTCTATATAAACTCACTACCTAACTTGTAATTTCATCCATTCATACATATTTGCATTGTATCTTTTTAGCTTGGAAGCTCTTAATGCATTCTATCATATTGAAATTGCATAGTCTCTTAAGGTTCTGGTGTGCATTCTTTATGATTTTCTAGTTTATGTAGCTTTGATTTTCTCTTATAAAGTTTTTGGGTTATTCAATCTATTTTAGATTTCTAACATGGTATCAAATTTTTTGTTTCGAGAAATCTAAGTTCTTAGATTCTTGATTGAGAGATTGAGTTTGTTGTAAAAATCTTGTAAATTCCTATATGATCTTCTCTTGTGTTCTTGAACGATTTGAGAATCAGAAAGCATTTACAAAGATTTAATTACCTCTTTATTTTGCATATGTATTTTGTGAGATGTGGGTGATTGCAACATTTTTGGTTATATTGGTAGCATTTTTTACTATTCTAATGCATCCAGAAGGCTCAAGAAAGTCAAATTTGGCTTTTGTTTCATCCAAATTGGAGATCATTTGACATAGTTGCAGGCGAGGGTTTGAAGAAATCCATTTTATCATTGGAGCCATTTTATTTTTTTCTTCATAAATCTAGCTTCCACTTATTTGTGAGAAAAACAATTTATGGGTTCTATAGCCAGGGTTGAAATCTCAACTGGGTATCTTTTAGATTTTGCATACCTTGCACAGATCTAAAGAAAATTGTTGTACAAAAAATGTTGCGCGTCATTTTTCTCTTGACTGAAGGTTAAAAAATTCTTTTTTTCATCTTCTCCTTGTTGGATCAAAAAACGATTTTTGGGTTTTGTTTTTAGTATCAAAATATTTTTGGGTTTTTGTTATTATCTATAAAAAATGAGTAGAATTTTTAGAAATCAAATCAGAAATAAAACTTTTTGCTAGAAAAAATTGTTTCTTGTAGGCTAAATTCAGCCATTTTTTTTAAAAATTCATATCTTTTGCTTTGGGCATTGGATTTCAGTAAATAAGATATCATTGGAAAGTTGGAGATGAGCACTTTCCATCCACAAAGGTATTGAGAAGATTTGTTTCCATTTTGTACCAGATATTTCAGGTTGAAGTTGTCTTGTGCTAATTTCTTCAACAGACCATAACTTTTTCCATGGTGCTCCATTTTTTAGAAATGAATAGGCATTAGAAAGGTCTTGAAGAGAACTACATAGTCATAAGACTATTTTTTTCAGATTTTGTCTCAAGTTTATGTTGTATCAAAATTTTTAATTTTGGTTATTTTGAAAAGGGTGGGGGTGTTTTGGGTGTTCTTATGTTCACTTTCTTTTCGCATTTCCTTTTGCATTTCTTCATCATGGCATCAACAATAGTTCCTATTCTAATTGCATACAACTATTTTGAGTGGAAAAAACAAATAAAAATTCATGTAAGAAGACTTGGTTTGCATAGAGTAGTAATGGGACTAGAAACTGAACCAATTGAAGATGAAAAAAGGTCTGAGTAATTTAACAAATGTGATAGAGCATATGGAGAATTGTGTGTATGTATCTCCTAATTTACTCTTTCATGTTGAATCTTTGAATACTCCAAATGAAATATGGAAAAAGTTAGAATCTCTTTTTGGTGCACAAGATTCTCTGAGGGGTCATATGTTGGATAATGAACTAATCATTTTAAATCCAGGCAACTTCAACACAACTAAGGATTTCTTCACCAAAATGAAATCACTAAGGCAACAATGTGGAATTGATAAGAAAGATGAACAATTGATTCTAAGTATTCTCTCAAAGCTAAGTTTTGAATATTCAGTATTTGTTTCTACCTTCTATGCTACTAAGGATGCACTTGGATCTCAATTCAAGATGCAATATTTGGATGATTTTGCTACTTCTCTCATATGGGAGAAAGATAAGCTAATTCAGATGGGCACTCTTAAGTCTTCTAAGTCTCATGATTTGGCTGCCAACCTTGGCACAAATTAACAAAGAGGACAAAGTAGTAATAATGATAGAAACAAAAGAATAGCAAAGAGAAGAAGAATCAGAAATCGGCTACTCCAAGAGCAAGTAATGAGACCTCATCTTCAAAAGGTGACAAGCCTAAGAAAGAGAGGGTAAAATGTGCATATTGTAAGAAACCCAGTGATGATGAGCACAAATGTTTGAAGAAATAGGTTGATCATTTGACACACATTCTTGAGAAGAATAATCTCAGTGTTCATGATTCCATCAAACAGAGTTCAGAAGAGGGTTCTCACAAGGCTAAAGAGAATAGGAAGGGGAAAGGAAATGGCAAGGCCCTTGTAGCAGTTGCTTCTCCATCATCCACTTGGGTTCTTGATTCGGGTGCTTCACACCACTTTGCTTCAACTGAGGATGAACTTGAATCTATGGAGCCATGTCCTATGCCTTCCATTTGGATGGGTGATGATACTCCACTTGAGGTGTGTGGGAGAGGGTATATTGATATGGGGGATGGCACATTCTAGGATGTTCTTTGTGTGCCCTCATTATCAACTAATCTCTTATCTATCTATCAAATCACTCACACATGCACAGGAAAGAGAGTTGAGTTTACTCCTAATTTAGTGGTGATTCATGAGATGCAAAATGATTCTACAGTTGTAGTTGGGAGAGTAGATAATCAGTCTTAGCTTTATTTTTTCTCTCACTTTGTTCTTGATCCTTCTTCAACTGTTCTACTCACTCATTCAAATGATATGAGTAACTTGTGGCATCAACGGTTTGGTCACTTGAACTACTGCTACCTACAATAACTCAACAAATAGGACATGGTTATACGATTTCCTATAGTTTTCTTTTCTAAAGGTGTCTATCATGGTTGTATTCTTGGAAATAATCCTAAAGAGAAGTTTAAAAAAGGAAAAGCTTGGAGAGACTCACATCTTTTGGAGTTGGTACATAGTGATTTGGCAGGGCCATTTCCACAACCATCTTTTAGTAGAGCCCGATATGTTTTGGCATTCATTGATGATTTCTCTACGTACACCATTGTGTACTTTCTCAAACAAAGTTTTGAAGTCTTCGATTTATGCTTGGAGTACAAGGCTTTCGTAGAGAAACAAAATAGAAAATCTATCAAATTTCTACATACAGATAATGGGGGGAATATGTCAACCACAGGTTTGTGTAGTATTGTACTTTAGAGGGCATTTATTTGAAGCATACAAACCCCTATAGTCCTCAACAGAATGGAGTTGCAAAAAGGAAGCATCAGTCCTTGAAAGAGATGGCTTGTAAATTTTTAATGGCGTCGACCTCTACAATCATGTACATTTGATGGAAAATTTCTGAAGCTCTCACATTTCATTGTATGCTCTCACATTTCATTGTATGCTATTTATTTACTCTTTCCAAACACATGTTGTGAGCTTTTCAAACCTTTGCTCTATTCATTTTGGCACACCTCCTCTCTCCCCGTGTTTCGTACCTTAGATTTTTGATATAATTCTGAACGGAGTAGATTTCAACTTTTACGTCCTTGATATGGATCAGCCTCCTATGCTTTAAGTCAGTCTAGTCATTTTCTCTTGTTTAAACGTTTTGTGTATACCTGCTTCATTCTTAATGGTAGTGACTTTCTCTGTAGTAGTTGATCTGATTCAGTGCATACTCTGCTCTAACCAAACTAGAGTCGGCCCTCTTTTTGCATTTGCTAGTGCGGGCGCAAAGTTCAACCATACGCACCTAATGATCAACTATATATATAATGTAATAAGGGTTACTGATGTGTGAAGTTGTGCTACCTCATCCTTTTAACCTATGTGTTTACATGCACCTTGAACACAAGCAAAGTCTATAGTGTTTGAATGTGCTCCAACATGCTCATAAATTCAGTGATTTTGAGAGCTTCCTTGCTAAATTCATTTTGTGCTTATCCTGCAGTTTTGCGCCCTTTACTCTTGCTAAAAGTATTGGGCTTTATTTTGTGAGCTGAGTCCATTTTTGTTAGGTATAATTCATATTCCATGCTTATATTCAGTCTATTTGATATTTTAGATAGGAGACAATTCAAATGTGTAATCACATCAACTTGATGAATAGATTAAATGGGCTTTTGAAAATTTGAAATATATATATATATATATATGTTGTCACTTTATGATTTGATGTATTGAATTAGAAATTGCATTTTGTTAATAGTATAGATATGCATATTAGGTGTTATGATATTAGTAATTAGATGATTAAAATATTTGTTTAAATAAACGATTTAGATTGTCTTTGTTAATCAATATATGATGATTTATATCATGATTATTCAATAGTTGTGTAGCTTTATAATTTTATAGTTCTTAGTTTTCAATTAATTGATAAATTCACATCCATAAACATTGATTTGAGTTGTGTGATTTCCACGTAAATGGTTGGATTCTTAGTTAACAATATATATTAGAAATATAATGAATGTTGTCACTTTTGTGTAATTGTTCAAGTGGGTTTAATGAAAGATTGTGTTGGATGAGTTTAGTAAATGAATATTTTTAACTAAAGTGAATTGTATTATTTTATGTATATTTGAGAAGTAGGGTTCGTTAAGTTAGATAAGTGAAGTTACATTTCTTAGTCTTGGTTACTTAAGGTTTTTCTGAATTGGAAGGTTGTTATTGAATGAGTAATTAAGTGGGATAGATAAATGAATTTTGGAAATAGAGTTGGGGAAAAATGTTTTATATTGTGATAATTAAATGATTATATTAGATAATGGAATTGGGAATATTGAATTGCAAGAGGAAGTAAGTTTTCCTTATGGTTAGTAGATTATGTAGATAAATAATTAATTAGTAGGGAAAGGAAATTTGAGTTAATTATAATTGTATATATGAAGGGTTTATTTAAAGAGTTAAAATTAGGTGGTCCCTTCTAAAGGTGTATTTCATTCATGATTGCTTATTTATTGTGAGTTTGGTTTATATAGCATATTTAAAGGTTGCAATGTTTGATTTTTATTGTTGTTCATTAGTCAAATTGCAAGTTGTTGAAAATTAGTGGTTGGGTATCATGTGAGAAAATTGAGGTCTCCCTTGGATGCCTTGTTGATTAATTTACTATTAATTTTTTAGGTTGATTTTGATTTTGAGATCATGTTGTGTTGTCACTTTGATGGGGGAATCATTATGTTAGTGATTTGTTAGGCTTCCAGAGGTTTGAGGGGAGTATGGGTTTTTTTTACTTTCCAGAGTTGGTATGGGGGTCGGGGATCTAGTGAGGTTGTCTGGTTAACCCAAAATGGGGTCTGGAAACCTAGGAAGATCTGCATTGGGTAACCCATATCAAGTCATAAGTGTTTACATGATTTTTATGTTGCTTGACCTAAAAGTGGGTGGTTTGATGATATTGGTCATTTTGATAATGGTTGATCTTTATACTTGGATTGTGTTTATGTGGGTTTGAACCTTGCACCGTGGAAATTGTTTTATAATGGAGATCTTGTGTGAGGTGGTGCATGCCTCATTTTATGTGACTTTATATGGTTTTGTTGGTTGGTGCAAGTTGGCTTACCCTGTTGGTGACTATGAGTCTCTTGTTGCTAGTAGGGGGAGTGGGTTTCAATGGGGGCCTACACACAAAGTGGCATACAGGTAACTAATTAAGAGTTTATTTAATTAGTGATAACCTAATAATTAATTAGGGGGTTTGGGTATTATCTCACATTAATCTAGATAAGGTAGCCTCACTCATGGCTCAAGTTGTCATTTAGGCTTGAGATGAGTGGAAAGGCTATGAATGGAAAAGATCAATTGCCTTGTCCTCTTGAAAGGTATGTTTATCACACATGAGTGAGAATGGGGGCAAGGGATTGATAAAGGTTGCCAAGGTTTAGCTAGGAAGGGGATTGGTAACCTAGGAAGATCCATATTGGGTAACCCATATTGAGCTTATGTGATGACACTCTTCCCTTTAGCAACCTTGTATGTTTCTTGTTCCCCTCTTATTGTTCTTGTACCTTTGGAAGTGGATGTTCTTATGTTTGTTTTTTCTTTTTTTGTGGAGTCTTGTTAGCCTTGTTCACTTAACTATTTTATTAAAGAGCTCAGAACTGTCATCATTCCCCAAAGCACATAGAACTAGAAGAATGACACAAAGAGAGTGAAAATAAAATAAAAAATAAAGACTTAGTTTTGGGTCAACATAGAAGAGACATTGCAGTTTCAATGCTTTGTGTCATCCCCAAAAGGAAAAAACAAGCGAAAAGAAAATGAAAAGGAAAAAGAAAAGGAAAATATTTTGGGTCAACATGAAGGAGACATTTCGGTCTTAATGCCTTACATCATCCCCAAAAGGAAAAACACAAGAAATGAAAAATAAAAAGGAAAAAGGACTCAACATGGAAGAGACATAAGGTGTCTCTATGATTTGTGTCATCCCCAAAAGGAAAACACAAAACAATGTATGACATATAGAGGAATAGAGGTATGAATAGATGAAGTGTACAAAGAGAGAGAGAGGACATTAAACGCACGTTACAGGGGAACACAATACGTACATAAAACTAAAGAAAAAGAAAAAGGAACTAGTAATGCAAATGTAATTCAACCATTAACAGAGCTATTGGCTTCTCAATGGAAGGTAAATAATGCAGTTAAGAGACAAGAACAAATACATGACTAGGATAAGGTTGACAACTTCTTGCCCCTTACTAGATGTGAAGCAAAGAATGAGCCAAGAAAGGTGATGTAAGGATCATGCAATAGTGAGAATGAACAATTCTAAAAATATGGTACGATGAAATTAGTTTTTTTTAAGGGATGATGGGAAAGCACTCAGTATCAGTGAAGTGATACTTGTTCAATATGTCATTCAATGTTTGACATTCTCTAGTTCGATGTCCAAGAACACAATGATATTTGCAATATTGTATGTTAGAGTCTTTAGGAAAAATAACCAAACTATTCATAGGTGGTAAAAGTATAAGGCCTTTGTTTATAAGCAATTGAAGTCTCCTTTCACATTCAGGTGGAGGATGTGTAGGAAAATTGAGATTTTTTAATTTGTAAGGTCCTTTTTCATGAAAGGAAGGAGGGAAAGGACCCATGGGGATCCTAGCATCCCTGACATGAGAATCATGTAAAGGTTGTTCAGGTGGAAGGAGAATGTTTAAGTAAGGAGGAGAATCAAAGATCAATGTACCATCATCTAAAAGTCTCCAATATTCAAAAGGAGGTTTATCAGTATGAGGAGGATCTCAATATCCTAATCTAGTTGTGTTTTCTTCATATGGTTTTTGTTCAAAAAGTTGGTGAATGTTATGTTTTATTGTCGTATCACAACCTTGTTTACTTAGGATAGTAAAGCCCTTACCATAGGTTTCTCTAAGGTTAATTGTTGTGTTTGTAACTTTGTTATCATAAAATGGGTGAGGGTGTGGTTGTTTAGAGGAACTAGGTCCACTTGATGGAGGGAATGTAGGTCCTTCATTAGTTTTGAGGTGATAACCAAATTTATCAGTTGGTGCAATAGTAGGGAGGTTTTGTGGCCTCATGGATGGGTAAAAGGTTGCATTGGCTTCAAGGTTATCAAGACATTCATTTAATAAATTTTTCATGCCCGCGTCATCTTCTCTAATGATGTCTACTTCATGAGGAGGACAATCATGAGGAGTTGGAGGAGCATGAGGAAACTCAAGATCATTAAGATCACAACCAAAGGCACAACTGGATATGTCTACTAAGGATTTCAGGGAATTCCAAAAATTATTAAACGAAAAGGCCATGATGCAAGGAAATTAAATGGAAGAAACAACAAATCTAGAAAATATGACAAGTACAGTAACATAAAATAGAGATGCTAGAAATACCCATAAATTACTAGAAATTACAATGCAAAATATGCAAAAGGACTAAGTCGCCCAGGGTGGTGATTTAGTCCCACTGATGATTTTTTTGTTTTTTTTAGGATTTTAAAATGTAATTCTATGTCTTTTAGATGCACAAATGAAACTACAGTATGTAAATGCAAATTTTTTGTGTTTTTTGATGCAAAAAATGATGCAATAATGCAAGCTAATTGAACTTTTCACTAATGCAATGGAAAACCCCTTGGATGCCCTTTAATCAATGCAAGATGCAATTCAAATGAAACCTAAGATACACTTTTAAAATTAGAAAGGAATATTCTCAAATGATAGGTTCACCAAAATGTAAACGATGATTTTGGTTTTCCCTCACAATGCTTTACTCCTAGGGTTTTTCACCTAAAAGGAGAAAGGGAATTGGATGGGGTCCAAAATGCAATAGTTTACAGTCAAGATTAATGTAAATGAGATGTATTATTCCTAATTAAGATTTCCTAATGTTCTAATCTCAAATTGAAACGTCCTAATGATACAAAACTTAGTAAATGTAAAGTGCTGGAAAACACAATGTGATATGCAAAAATGCCTAAAAATGCAACTAAATGATGAAATGACATAACAAAATGAAAGAGGTGCACCTGTAATCTGAATATTGATGTTATAAGATTCTGGAATCCTAAAAATTTGATTGAAAATGTTGATTGGTACGCTTATGCCAGGTGGGACAACTTAGTCCCAGTTTGAGGAAACTTTGTCGAAACGAGAATCTACTAAATGGGTATCCATAAATGTCAAAACCAATTTTTAGGCCTGGAAGCGAGACTAATCTACCACTAGTGGTGACTTATTCCTCCTATAATTCTTAGGAAATTTGAGACAAAATCTTGTAGTCTCAAGTCTACTCTTTCTTTTCTAACAAGTGTCTACACTTGATTCTACAGAAAACGGGGTAGAAAGCCTCTCCAAGCTTGAACTAGGGTTGTGTTGACTTGATTGACTTTGTAGACTTGTTGACCACCTTTCAACACCTAATTTTTTGATAAATATGCATACAAAGTTCTACAAATACACATGCAAAAGGGGGAAAATGGTTGAGAGTTAGGGAATAGGAGTTTGCCTTGGTCAAACCCCACTTTGGTAATCAAACCTTAAACAATGAAATTAGTATGATAAATAGATAACATGCAAATTTCATAAACTTACCACAACTTTGATGTCCAAAATTTGAAGATATGCAATGAAGTGCTCCAATAGATTGACTTGATAATGCTTGATTTTCTTGAATGCTTGTGAGTGACTTGATGAATGCTTGTAAATTAGAAGAGTGTAGGAGGAGATGTAAAATGAGGGGAAAAACCCTTATTTATACCTAATTTTACTAAATTTTCCTAAAAGTAACACATCGCAGGCTGACCTCAAGGGTTAGAGGACAAAATCCCACTAGAAATTTAAAATTATGTTGAGTTTTGTGCCAAAAAGGACCAAGTCACCCCTATGGGTGACTTGGTCCCACTTAATAAAATTAAGTGGGTGTCGGGAATTGCGGGCATTAAATGTTGTTTAACAGGAATATCCTCAAAAACACACTTGAAAATGGTTGAAAAGTGTATTAAGGGGTCATTTAGACATGAGAAAGGGTTGAATTAGTGAAATTAAGCCTAGAAAAGCATGAAATCTTGTTACAAGACTTTACAACACTTCAAAATAGGACTTAATAAGTGATGAAAAGGTGATTTTTAGGTGAATTCTAATGAATAGAGTCTAGAAAAGTGTAGAAATGTTTTACAACACTTCACAACACCTTCACAAGACATCATAATTTGAATGTTTAGGACCTAATGTGAATGTTTAAGCCACATTACAACATTAAACCTAGGAAAAATCAAGCCAAATTCCATTAGAAAGACTCAAGTGAGCATAAAAATGTCAACTATACATTTTTTGGCAACACATGTATATATTTATTCTTGGTATCATCTTGTGTTCTCTTATGGATGTTTATCACTGATGTAATGTAATGGATGGATGTACATTGTAATGGTTTTGAAATGTAATCTTGTTATATGTTAATCATCGTTATGGGATTGGGATTTATGTTAAGTAATGCAATCATGTGTACCCCAGAGGACGTAGCTAGATAATGTATAGGTATAGTTTCACTTAGTTTTGTATGTTAATGTACATTTCGTAGTAGTTTTACTTTTTTTAAAAAAATTGTGCTATAATTGTTAGTTAATTTGTTGTCCTTTAGGGTTAGCGTGGTGGGGCATTACAACTTGGTATCAAAGCCTAGGTTCATACACTAGACACTTTGGATACATGTGAGCCCATTATGTTGACCTAGTGTCCATACTCTTGAGGTTAAGACTTTCCTTTTTGTGTCATCCTCACTTAGCAACCTGAGTTTCTCTTTAGGTGGTGTTGGTCCAATGGTGCAAAAAATTGGTGGAAAGGATAGGACCCTCGGTGTAGTGCATAATACACTGATATTCTTCCTACCAAGGATGCATTATGGACCCTTGTGTTGTCTTGTGGTGCATTTCCTAGTGATGTGAATTTGTGAGTGAATGAGAAGAGTGTGTGTTAAACTTGGAATTTTGTGCTTATGAGTGGTAAATTGTGTTTTCTTGATTCTGAAAAGGTGTAAATTTTTGGTCTTTTGCTGAATATGTTGTGATATTTTGTGTTGAATAATGAATAAAGTGGAATGATTTGTGTGTAAATGATTATATTAAATGAAAATGTGTGCTTTTTGTGGATAATTATGTGGTGTTTTTATGGAAATATAGCATTCCAAGGGTAAAAGAATCCACTTGAATGACTGGTACTAATGTGTTATGTTTCCACCCTAGTTTGTTATTTTTAGGTAGTCGGCTTTAGAAATCGGTGATGAAGGTAAAGTAATTGGGATGTTTAGATGTCATGTAGTGATCCATTTTTTATATGGCATAGGATATAGGTTCATGGCTATGATCGTTATGTGATTATTATTTTGTTTGTTAAGTAGCAGATTGTTTACAAGTTGATTTGATTATTAGGGTTGTTTTGACTGATGTGGTTATTGTTTGAGGTCTTGGTGAGAGGTACAATGTAGCATCACTCATTTGTGAGTGCCCTACTACATTGTGATTTCCTCTCATGATGTGTTTGTTATCTGATATATATATATTGCTCGACATCTTGTTTGATGTAGGTTGTAGGTACCAAGCATCAACTCCACCTGCAAGGTCAAGTCTAAGCATGCCTTAAGAGCCCAATGGAAATGATGTGGAAAAGGGAGTTGAAAAAATGTCCCCAACCCTTACCATCATCCTTGACTAGGATGAGTACCCATCTTGTAACCCTGTCTGTCTGGTTTGTATTTTCTATCAGTTGTCTTACTTGGTGTTTATCGTTATTTGTTTAACTTGAGATGATGTGTTGTTGTTTGTTATTACATTGTTTAATATTTGGTTGCTTGAATATATAATGTTTCTTAGAACTGTGTACGTGTTATTGTACTTTGTGACTTCCAAAAGTAAGTCAAAACTTAGGGGGGGAGGATGTAGTTCCCCTCTGTATTGGCCTTCCTTGATATTTGAGTAAGTGTTTATTTGTGATGTCATGTTGATTTCATTATTATGTTGTTTAGTGTGTGATAGAAATTTTGTGGTAAAAAAAATATTTTAAATGGCCTTGCTTAATCAACTTAATTAAATTAAAATTAGTTGCAAGGTAATTTAAATAAAATTAGAATTAAAATAATAATTAATAAATCAATTTTGTGAAATAGAACGTATACGGTTATTAATAAATAATTAAATTAATTTGTTTTATAAAAAGTATTGTTTTAAATTATATTTAATAATAATTGATAATGTTATTATCTTGAGAGGATATTTATTGTTTAATGTTAAAAGTGAGAAAATATTTAAAGAAAATAAAATATTAAAATTAGTATTTAATTTTGAATGAGGATAAATGTTAAAGAGAAAGAAAAGCGAAGTAAAAGATAGAAAGATTTCACATGCAGAGCATGCATATCTTCGAACTAGATTTTGTTTGGAAACATGTTTTTATGAGTCTTTTGTTTGTATTTTTGTTTTCAGAAAAAATGGAAGCTTTCCATGTTGTGAATAATTATCTGTTGGGAGATTTTATGATGATTAATTTTTAGTTTTGGGGGGATCTTGGATTTTTTAGTTTTCGGACGGAAACAGGGTAAAAAAAAAATGATCCATAGAAAGGTTGCATGTTTTTAATGGTTTTCAAAAAAGAAGTGGTTGGGAATTGGAGAAGTTTTTGTTTCCATAGGAGATTGCTCTCGGCACTAGGATTCTCGCCTTAGCTAGCATCGTTTCCAAGTTGGCTTCTTCATTGCTCTTCATTTCGTTTATCCATTAAATGTTGAGTTTGTTCTCTATTATTGTGTTTGATTTTCTTCTTCCTCTGGTAATTTTGATATGCTTGGTCTATGATTATATATGTATTTAAGGCTGGACAAAAAAAATTTTATGTTTGGAATCGATGCTTTTATAAATTTTGAGGCTCGATCTTGTACTTGGCCTGTAAATTTTTAATGCGTTGACCTCTACAATCATGTACATTTGATGGAAATTTTTCTAAGCTCTCACATTTCATTGTATGCTATTTATTTACTCTTTCCAAACACATGTGAGCTTTTCAAACCTCTACTATATTCATTTTGGCACACCTCCTCTCTCCCTGTGTTTCGTACCTTAGATCTTTGATATAATTCTAAAAGGAGTAGATTTCAAGTTTTATGTCCTTCTTGATATGGATCTACCTCCTATGCTTTAAGTCGATCTGGTCATTTTCTCTTGTTTAAACATTTTGTGTATACCTCCTTCATTCTTAATGGCAGTGACTTTCTCTATAGCAATCTATCTGATTCAGTGCATACTCTGCTCTGACCAAACTAGAGTTGACCCTCTTTTTGCATTTGCTAGCATGGGCACAAAGGTCAACCATATGCACCTAGTGATCAACTATAAATATGATGTAATAAGGGTTACTGATGTGAGAAGTTGTGCTACCTCATCCTTTTAACCTGTGCGTCTACATGCACCTTGAACACAAGCAAAGTCTACAGTGTTAGAATGTGCTCCAACATGCTCATAAATTCAGTGATTTTTAGAGATTCCTTGCTAAATTCATTTTGTGCTTATCCTGTAGTTTTGTGCCCTTTACTATTGTTGAAAGTATCAAATTTTATTCTATGAGCTAAGTCCTTTTGTGTTAGCTATAATTCATATTCCATGCTTATCTTCAGTCTATTTGATATTTTAGATAGGAGATAATTCAGATGTGTAATCATATCAACTTACTTGATGAATGGATTAAATGGGCTTTTGAAAATTTATATATATATATATATATATATATATATATACGTTTATATTTATGTATATTTATGTATATATGTTACCACATTATGATTTGATGTATTGAATTGGAAATTTCATTTTTTAAATAGTATAGATATGCATATTAGGTGTCATGATAATAGTAATTAGATGATTAAAATATTTTCTTAAATAAACAATTTAGATTGTCTTTGTTAATCAATATATGATGATTTCTATCATGATTATTCAATACTTGTGTAGCTTTATAAATTGATAGTTCTTAGTTTTCAATTAGTTGATAAAATCACATCTATAAACATTGATTTGAGTTGTTTGGTTTTTGGGTAAATGGTTGGCTTCTTAGCTAACGATATTTATTATAAATCTAATGAATGTTGTCACTTTTGCATAATTGTTCAAGTGGGTTTAATGAAATATTGTGTTGGATGAGTTTAGTAAATGAATATTTTTACTAAAGTGAATTGTATTACTTTATGTATATTTGAGAAGTAGAGTTCGTTAAGTTAGATAGGTGAAGTTACATTTCTTAGTCTTGGTTACTTATGGTTTTTCTGAATTGGAAGTGTTAGCTCTCAAAAACATAGGCGGATTGCCTCAAGAGGCTGCCAATCTCTTGATATGCTTTAGGGTAACAGACAAGGTCAAGAGAGCTCGACCTTCTACGCTTCAGGTGCTGCTAGACCTAGGTGGGTGTACCTAACTAAATGAAGCAGACTTGACTTATGGTTATCTTTCTGAAATGCTTTTGTCCACAATGGCAGATGACAGTGAACAAATGAAGTCAAACTTAATAGCAATCTTCAAATCTAAATCCTAAAATGCTTAATTAACAAATGTAAAGAGATTAATTGAATTCAAAATGATGAAATATAGAGACTAGTGCCTTGTTGGGTATGTGGAGTCAAATGAAACAGAAGTGAGCAACTTATTCTGGCAGAAAATCAAATTGTAGGCATATGATTTGTTCATAACTTGTATAAACAATGCAGGATTATGATTACTAAGCTCTACTTTAAGAATCCATATGAATCTCCCTAATTACTGTGATCAACGAAAAGGATTTAATCTTTACTTGAGAGAACCAATTGATTAATCACACAAATACATCAAATGTGCATTGACAAATTGAACATAAACTTGTTATGTCAATTTAAACAACCAAAAAGAATCAAATTGGAGACAGCTTCAACAATACTTTTCAATAAGTTCAACATACAATTGACACCAGAAATAACCTGCCACACCAACTGAATTTCATTGGAATCACCATTTGAAAACATGCACATAGTCTCTGATAAGAGAAAACTATTCTACTGTAGCCATATGACTACCTACTAATTCTAATCTAAAATCTGATGATAGTCAATTACAATCGGGGTGCATATATATACACCAGCAATCCGAAAACAAATTGCTTCAAAATTATGTCAGCCACTGTAGAAATCGGGCTCCAATCAAGTCGGCCTCAGTGTTTGAAATTCTATTTCTATTTGCCAGTGAACCAGTCACCAAGACAACACAGAAGGTATGCCGAAGGCAACTGTATCGTCAATCGTTAATCATCCCACGTTCCTCCATTCCTCGTGCTATTCGCTTTCGCCGTAACAAACTGTTTGCTATGCCGAAGTTAGGAAGCACCCTTATGTCTCCTTTGTGTTTTGCCATAGCTCCGTGACATAGGGGAGACATCATATCGAAAACCCTATGTTACTCTAAGAGCACTGATGTGTTATATTTATTTCAGTCGCCGAGACATAAGAAAATGTCTTACCAAAAACCATTCCCACTCACATTCGCCAAGATGAAACAGTATCGGGGAGAGGTCATATAGAGTGCCCACGTTATACCGAAAGCTCATAACCATCCTTGAGTATCGCTGTGACATAAGGGTTGTCCTGCCGATGAGTTCATGTCAATGTATGTCACCATAGCATCCAACAATCGCGGAGACCTCACGTAGAGAGTTCTTTGTTATACCGAAAGTCACCCGAGATCATTTGTGTTCACCAAGACAACACCCCTCTTACACCGACAAAGGCACCCCCTGTACATTATCAGTAAGACCCACCTGTATCGCTAGGACCTACTCTAAAGCAAACATCTCTCGCCGAGACCTCTTTGATATGCACAAAGTCGATGAGACCAAAGGTCTCTTGCCGAGACCTCAACCCGACAGCCTGAACTCATACCGATACATTCTCTTAATCTCTGGTCGGTGTGACAAAATGACATTTCCAAGACCAAATGCCAATAACAAAGACTCTAGCCGAAGTGAATCACCCGTGCAAAGTCGGTAAGAAAAATTAAACTCGCCATGACATTGCAATGAAAAGAATAACTCACACCGATGAACCCATACACCTAGTCGGGGAGACATGTTGAAATCGGTAAGACGCAACCTCAATAGCCAAGACATATGCCGATAGAAGCCTCCACAATCGCCAAAAAAATACCAAAGTCCTGCCGAATGAAGAATGCAGAAAACCTATGATCATCGTGACATCGGATGAGTCTTGCCAATAGGAAACACATAATCATGCAAGCAGAAAATGCAACATGGGTCGGGGAGACAGTCATGGACCTACGCCGATAGGAACCAGAATGCACAAAATGCACAACCCAATGAAACATATGATGCAACATGGTAAAATATGGGTAGAAAGTGTTCAAGAAGGCACCTATTTGGAAAATTATGAATGAAATCAAATGTAAAAACATCAGATTTTTACAGTTCTAACAGTGGCTCCATCTGGAGATGAATGATAGTTAGATCATTGCAAGGATCCAAAATCTTGGGTGAGTAGACCAAACAAAAAATGATGAGCCAGTGAGTAGAATGGTAATGGAAATGAAGCAAATGGAAGTGAATGCATAATGAAAATGGAGGTGGATGAAAACCTAAACTACTATGCATGGAAAATAATTTTAAAGAGGACCATCAAGAGTTGTCCATGCACTGGAAACCCTTAATCCTCTGTATTTCCAATTCACCTGTTTTGAGCTGTTACAGTCTGAAACTCAAACCACGCTTTCCCATGTCAAATACCTGGTTTTGTTTTGAGTTCATCAGATTTCTCTTGAAGACACAAGTCCAATCCTTCCTGTCACTATTAGTGCAAGTTTTGAGAAAATCACCAAGCTCAGCCTGGACCAAATTCCTTACATCATTCTGCAATTTATATTCTTCATTACCAGACAAATCTCTGTTATCTCCAACATACAAAATGCATACATATTCAATACAATATTTTGTACAATCTCTCTTACTGAAAAATTCTCCCAGCCATATAAAAATTTCACAATCTAAGTGCCTCTCTTGGAAAACAAAAAACTCTGTCATATCATTGTTGTTTAGGGAAAACAATTCAAAAACCTTTTGTATCTCTTTAGTATCACCATTTGTAAACAACACTAGATCATGACTCATGTCTTCAATATCATGCGTATGTGAACCAATAAAATCTGGACTTCTATCATCCTTGGTACACAAACAAATGTCTTCTTCGCAAGGATTATAAATTTCAAAAACACATACCTCATCCTAAATGGGCACTGACTTTTGATCAACACCACAAGTTTCATCATCATTCCAAGAAATACACAGGGAGTCATAAGAATCTTTACACAAAGATTTTTCACTGTCAAAACAAAAGTGAGCTAGAGACAAAACTTCAAGATCATCCTCATGTGCACACCCCTGGCATTCAGGAATTAACAAATCTGCCATATGTTCACTGACAAGTGAACAAGTCTAAAAATTTTCATCACTACAATTATACTCCTCACTTTTGTCATCATCAAAAAGAAATCCAATACCATTAGAGAATGGGAAAACAAAAACATCATCAGCGCTGTCATTTATGCCATAAATACTTTGTTTACCTGGAATTGTTTCCTCTTTTTCATAGAATGGACTTGAAAATATCTGAAACTCATTCATGGACATACCTTGGAAAAAATAAATTTGATCTTCATTTAAATTTTCATCATACAATGAGTTTGAAAAAGTTTGGAAATTATTTTCAAATGTACAAACCTCATCATGATCAAATGTATCTTCATAAATTTTAACTGCAGCCAGAGGTATTGTATACTTACTATTTGATGAATCAACATCTCCCATTGCCACTTCATCCAGATCCTCATAAGAAGAAGAAGAATCCCTTGACTGCATATTAGAATCCTCAGGTTCATCATCAACATCAAAATATTCACAACAAACACTGCTCTCTCTGTGACAATCTGTTGTGCAAGAGAGATGCCCTGCACCTTCATCCTCCTCAACCTGATGAAAAGTATCTAAAGCCAAATATACTGTGTGATCTTCTTCATTTTTTTCCATATGCATTCCCTCTTCTTGCATCCTTTGGGCTACAACACAATAATCTGGGGAATGTGGCATGTCACAAAAATCACAGAATTAATTGTTACTTACCATATAGGTTCCCTTTGTCAATGGATCAGGAGCTTCCTTGTTTCTAGGCCTAGCTGTTATAGGTTTGTTGTCCTTCCAGTCTGTATTATAAGGCATGTCATGCACCCTCGGCCTTTCGTTCCTGTATGTGTTGCTTTGCTGAGAAACCCTAGGAATATCTCTTTTACTGATTATCCCAACAACCTTCCTATTGTTTTCAATTGTTTGTGCCATCTTCTGTGCTTCAGCCAAACTTCTTGGGAATTTATTTCTCAACTCATACCCTGTCTTTGGATCAAAAACATTCAAATAAATACTCAGTGCTACATAATCTGGTAACTTTGATCCAAGAGGTATCTTATTCTGCAACTTATTGAATCTCTAATTGAAATCATAAATTGTATCACTTTGATCCTTCTGAATGTGTATTAATTCACGAAGAGCATAATCTAGCTCACTTAGATTCCCAAATTGCTTGAGGAATTGATCTTGAAATCCTTGGAGAGAATCAATAGAGACAGGTGGTAAGTTGTTGAACCAATCCCTAACATCTTCAACAAGTGATATCATGAATAACCTCATGCGTAAATCTTCATAGGGCACATCCAAATCTTGGATGAAAGCATCAAAACTTCTTAAATGATCTTCTCTAGTGATTGCATCACACCCTGTAAACTTTGGAACAATACCTCTCCAATTGCCATCCATTGGATAAGGGGATAATGGAATCCCTGCCAAATCAAACTGTTTGATCATTCTTGTATGCTGGTGAGGGGGGGCACTAGGTGGGTACGGATGCTGGTACATCAGACCATAGTGTTGTGTATGATGATATGGCATATAATGCTGACTATGAGGAGCTCCAACATAACCTCCCCAGAACTGAGATCTTATTTCATTCATGTTTGAACAGCTACAAAAATTCTTTCAGAGTCGCCACATACTTTTCCAAAAGTAGGAAAATCATTATTTCTGATCTTTTCCCAACAGAATCACCCTTTCTGAAATTTGTATGACTCTATAAGGCAAGGCTGCCTGCCACCAGATTTTCCTAAGTTAGTCCGCAGTAGAGTTGCCAATTTGTTAGCTCTCAAAAACATAGGCGGAATGCCTCAAGAGGCTGCCAATCTCTTGATACACTTTAGGGTAACAGACAAGGTCAAGAGAGCTCGACCTTCTATGCTTTAGGTGCTACTAGACCTAGGTGGGTGTACCTAACTAAATGAAGTAGGCTTGACTTATGATTATCTTTGTAAAATGATTTTGTCCACAATGGCAGATGACAGTGAACAAATGAAGTCA
>VDFB02301972.1:0-24343 GCA_007258455.2 Sequoia sempervirens | reverse complement strand
TAATGGCTGGGTTGGATTTGACCCAAAATGCTCAAAAATTGTAGCTACCTTATGGATCTGGCAACCACGCTTTAGCTTCAAACCCTCATAGATTTGGCCTTGTATGCCTGATTTGGATGAAACAAAAAGACAAATTGACTATCTCAAACCTCTTGAACTCAATGGTGAGCTCATATTTTCACCAACAAGCTCCAATTTGAATCGACAATAAAGAGACACAAAGAGGAACCCCCCAAATATGGTATTTCTTTTAATGTTTTTTGATTCTCTAGATCATCATATGATGCAAGAGAAGAGAAATTCTAAAATTTTGAAGATTTACCATCTCTCTTTAGAAAAAGGACTATCCAATGGCACCCAACCTACTTTGATACCATGTTAGAATTGGCCATGGAGATAGCTTGACAAGATCTACAGGCCAAATGGAAAGCACAAAGAGAGAATATGAATATGACAAGAATAAACTGTACTCTTATCAATTATGATTCAACGTTATATTGCCGTTTTGTATGTAGTAGAGACCCTTTGGATATACCTAATGATTTTTTTTGTATTGCTCTCATCTTCAAGCTTCATTCTGCTTGTAGCCTAACACAAGGTATCATTATATTTTAGATTTCCTAAAGGTGTTTTGAGTTCCCCTTAAGTAGATCTTGTCATTTTCATATAGGAATCCTTCTCTAACACACTTGAGGAGGTTCCTATGCATTTTTAGCTCATAACATCCTTATATGCACTTAAGGTTAGGGAAATAACACTATTATCAATCAATTTTATTATCTATTGTGGAGGTAGAAACACCAAAATAGGGGTTTGATTGAGGGAAAATCCTAATAGATACCCCCACCATTGCTTTTGCATATTTAGTGTAGGTTTGGATTCGAAGGTTCAAAAGTTTATAGGATATGCATCAGAGAGAAGACAAAGAGCTAGAAAATGACATTTATAGTTTCAAAAAAATCTTATAAGGACCCATACACCCTTGGGTGACTCTGTCCTCTATTTCATGCCAAATCCAAATTTTGGTGATAGGTACGTATATCATTAACCACTTCCTAGATCCACTTGCAAGTTTTTATTTCAGTCTGTTAATCATCAGGATATTGCAATTTTCATGTTAGGTCACATAGTTAAATTACATTAATCATATCTAAAATCATTTATAGTCCATTTCCAAGGCTTAAGAGGATTAGATCTAGGTCTGATTAACTCACCTTTATGGTTGAAACTTATTCTAAGAACCTTGTTGACTTGTATCCTAATGTACCTTTAAAAAAGGAGAAAAAATCAATCCTAGGCTTATGCACTAAACTTAGGGCCCCCTTTTTCATATGTTACAAATATATGTAGCATACAAGAGATGTTCAATCAACCTTAGAAAAAAATTCAAAAGTTATGACATTCAACCTCAACAACTACTCATATGATTTCTTTTATATAAAAAATCTAGCAAAAAACCACCAAAGTAAATTACATAAATTATGTGCCTCTAAACATGAGTTTACATTTACCATTCCCATTCGATTTTCTTTTTGGTACTAAATTTTCCCATTATTAGATAGTTTTCCAATATGAAGTGCACATTAAATATTTATCTCAATGTTATATTAAATATATAAAGTGTCTCCAACAAATTCTAACCCATATGATGCACACATTTCTACATTCCTTAGGTTTAACACAAATAAATATTAATTTTATATTACAATCATTTTGCAAGGTGTAGATTACAATTTTCCCAAAATTATTCTACTTGTATAAATTACATAAAGAGTCAAAAGTAAAAAAAAAAATCAAGGGAACAATCTCATAATAAAATATATACCATCAAGGAATCCAAGTGCTCCATATGCTTCATCAAGATACCTACGATTATAACATCTACATGTACGCATTCATTTCTCCACTCAATTCTTGTAATCTCCTTCTTGCACCTGCACACACATTTTAGAAATCAAAGCACACAACCCCAATGTCTTCAAAAATTTATTTGCCTCTAATTTTTCTTTCCACATGTAATTCCAAGTCCGAAAGATGTTTTCCCAGGAAGATGCTACATCCAAGTCCTCTCTCTCCAAAATTCAAGAACCCACAACCAACAATCAACAAAAATAATTAACCAAAAATAATGCAAATACCTTTCAGCAATTCCACTACACCAAATTCACACCCCCTTCTAAAAAATAAATTAATGACAAAAACTGAAATTCTTCAACTCCCCTTGCTGCGTGTTGATTTCACTCCCTGCTAGGTAGGCCACCACTAGCTAGCATCGCCATTCCTCCACACTTCAATTTGAATTTCCAATTCAAATGTTCAATTCCACTCAGCATAGGCTTCCAAATCATGCCTATATCATGATGCTAATTAATTTAAAATTCAAACATTACTCAACTCCTAATAATCCCATGCCCAACTTTCCTTTTGACAATTTTAAATTAAAATTATTAAATCTGGCATGCTTCCCAAGGTGAAATTCAAAGAAAAAGATTTCCAGCTTATTTAGTCTTTTTTTTACACATTACAACATTAAAAATACTCCAAAATTCCAATTAAAAAAAATGCACCACAAAATTTGAACAAAAATCAAATATTACCAATTGGATGGCAACCATGGATGCACTTGCATTAGACACCCATGGTAGAAGAAAAGTAACCCTGTCACTTCTCAAGAGGGTAAACAAGGTGAATAACCTTAGCTTTAGACACCCAATATGAGTATTCTATAGGTCTCCCAAACCATTTCAATACTCCAAATACTACTTAGACTTCCTTGTACTCTTACTCACCTTGTTGTCTAAGAATATTGCTTCTATCTTCTCCTTCTTTGAAGTAGGTGCTAGTGTATGTAACTATTCACCTATTGTACCTTCATAACTTTCAACCTCATAAAACGTTTTTATATCAAAAATAGATGAAACATTAAGCTCACCTGGAAACTCTACTTCATATGCATTACCTAAATCACGCTTGTTCTCAAATTCGCAAGGTCCAAACTTCTTCATTTGAACTTGTTGTACGTACCAACTAGAACCATTTCTATTCTTAGATGTACCATTACCTCATCATCACCCAAAAACTGTTTATGTCCCCTCTTCAAATTGTTCGTATATTGAAAATTCATTTTATTGATGTGATTCCTTACCTCTTCATGTATGCTCTTTATGTGATCAACAAAGTCCTTTACTCTTGCACTTTTATTTTCAACATTATCAATCCTTTTTAAATATAAAAAAATCTTGGGATGCTGCCATAAGCTATTTGGAATGGATATTTACTTATACTTCTATTCACCAAGTTGTTATATGTAAATTTTGCTTGGGGTAGAATCAAATCCCACCCCTTTGGCTTGTCTCCAACTATGCATCTCAAAAAATTACCCAAGCTCCTATTTACCACCTCTATTTTCCCATTTTTTTGAGTATGGCAGGAAAAAAAATGCTTCTAATTAGTCTTTAGCTTCTTCCATCTTGTCCTCCAAAAGTATCCAACAAACTTTGGGTCTCTATCTAAAACTATGTTCTTTGATAGACCATATAGTTGTTGCAATGGATTTTCCATTGTGCCAAAAGATCGACCAGTTAATGCTCGATACAAATGCTAGATATATACAAGATCCATAGGAGGTGGTTAAGCCATGTCATGAATCCATGACAGGCTAGATAGGAACCACCCTATCCAATGGGATGAAGGCGCCAACCTTCCAATAGTAGCCTTACTACTTCCCTGAAAAACAACTTTGCAACATGCACAACATCATTAGTCTTTTTACATGGAATGAAATGAGCCATCTTGGAAAATCTAGCTACCAAGACAAATATTGAATCATATCCCCTTTGGGTCCTTTTAAAACCAAGAAAAAGTCCATACTAATCTCTTCCCATGGCCTCTCAAGTACCAATAAAGGCTGATATAAACCTGTGTTTTGACTAGTCCCTTTTGCCACTTGATAAATCCTACAAATTTTCACATATATTATAATATATTGCTGCAACTAAAGCTAATAATATTGTTCTCCAACAAGTACTATAATTTTATCAATACCAAAATGTCTTGCAAGTCCTCTCCTATGTTTTTCTTTAACCAAATTCATTCTCATTGAGCTTTTAGGAATGCACAATTTGTTACCTTTGAACAACATACCATCTTGGATTAAATAATCCAACCAATTGGTCCTACTAGCTGCAATAGGCTCTTTGCAAGCTCTCCAAAATCTGGATCCTCTTCATACAACTCCTTCAACTCATTAAATCCAACAACCTCAATCTACATTTCAATCAACAAACCTTGTCTTTTACTCAATACATCTACATCCCTATTAGACATCTCACTTGTATGCTTAAAAAAAAATGTGTAACTTTGCAAAATTCTACCCATTTCATATGCCTCTGATTTAACTTCCTTTGACTACTCAAATATTGAAGTGCTTGATGATCAGTAAACAAAACAAACTCCTTAGGCAAAATATAGTGCCTCCACTTTTTCAATAATTTAACAATAGCATAAAATTATTGATCATAAATTTAATATTTTCTTTAAATACATCATCTAACTTCTCACTAAATTAAGAAATGATTTTACATTCTTGAAAAGTAGGAAAAATCCAATCACATTACCACTTGCATCACAATCAACTTGAAATACTTTGCTAAAATTTGGAAGTGCTAAAAATAGGCTGCTCCGTCACTTTAGGCTTCAACAATTCAAAACTTCTTGCTGCCCTTGTAGTCCATCTGAAATATATTTTGTCCCCTCTCATGGTCTTAGTTAGTGATGCACAAATACTACTAAATCCTCTAATAAAATTCCTATAAAAACTTTCCAAACAATGAAATGATCTCACCTTTGTACCACTTCTAGGTGTAGGCCATTCTAAGATAGCTTTCACCTTTTTTGGATCCATCTTCATTCCTTCTCCTAAAACAACGAACCCCAAGTATACCAACTCCCTCTTCATAAAGCTACACTTCTTCAAGTTAATGAGAAAATTCTCTTCTCTCTACTTTTCAAAAATAAATCTGATATACATCAAAATGTTCTAATTTCTTACTAAATATCAGGATGTCATCAAGATAAACAATAAGGAATCTTCCCAAAAAATATTTCAATACCTCATTCCTCAATCGCATAAATTTACTAGGTGCATTGGTTAGTCCAAAAGGAATGACCAATCATTTATACAAACCTTCTTTGGTATTGAATGTTGTCTTCCACTCATCACCTTCTCTAATTAATATTTGATGATAGCCACTCTTCAAGTCAATATTGGTGAAGTATTCAACCATACTCAAACTATCCATGATATCATCCATTATTGGAATTAAAAATTAGTGTTCGATAGTGATATTTTTTAGACCTTGAATCTATGCACATTTTCCATTTTCCACCTTTATTTGCTGCCAAAATAGAAGGCACTACATGTGGACTTAGGCTTTCTCTAATCAAACCCTTCTGCAACATCTCTTTCACTTGCCTATTTAGCTCTTCACTCTCTAGAGGAGACATCTTGTGGGATAATTTGTTAGGAAAAATTACTCCTAGTATCAAATCAATTTGGTGACTTATCCTTCTCATAGGTGCCAACACCTATAGTGCATTATTTTAATTAATCTCATGAAACTCACGCAAAAAATCTGCAACTTCCATACGAACATCTTCCACTATTTCTTAGTTAGATTTTGGAATCAAAGAAAAATAAACATTCTCATGCTTTATACCATATAAAAAATTCCTTGTACTAAGTACACAAATCCTTGCATTGCTACAAACCTTACCCATTTCCTCTTTCAATGGATTCAACTTATGTCTTACTCCATCCTTTGTTAATGAGTACATGTTAGCATACCCATCATGCATGAATTTCCTATCAAATTTCTATGGTATCCCTAAAAATACATGAAAATCATCCATAGGAATAACATCACATAAAATATCATCAAAATAATCTCCTATCTTAAACTTTACCAAACTTTATTCATTGACCAAAAGTTTTTGATCATTTTGAATCCAAGTAATCTGACACGAGTGTGGGTTCCTTCTTCTCTCGAGCTATAATTTTCTCACCATCTCTTCAAAAACCATATTATTAATACTTCCACTATCAATAATCACACTACATACCCTCCCCTCATATTTACATCTTGTTCTATACAAACTCTTCCTTTGCATTGTTTCATTGTCTTTATTCAACAGGGCTCACCTAGTCATCAAAGTTTCTCCTTTGTCAACTTCTTTAGAGTGTGAAGACTCAACATCTTCTGCAATTATGTTTGCTACTCTAGCTCATAGTTTTCAGGTCTCTTATTGGTCCTTTCTTGATTGTGAGGGTAGTCATATGCACTCTATGCCCCTCTTCTCTACATCAAAAACAAGTCCCTTGAAAGCCTCCACTTCCAAATCCTCTACCCAATCTTCCTCTACCTTTGAAATTTTTCTCTCTCGAATGGTAATAATTTTTTGATTTCTCATTTTTACTACTTCCTTTGTCTTCAAATTATTGGTTTTTTTTAATTTCTATCATAATTTCTTCCTCTAGTCCTTACACCATGACCTCTGCCTCTTTGTTTGCTCTCAAATTTTATGTTCAATCTTTCTTCTACCTTTAATGCAAATTGATATGCATCCTCAATTTTGTAATTCCTCACTAATCTCAACTCTTCTTGTATGCTTGGATTTAACCGATTGATGTAATAGGCTACCTTCTCCTTTTTTTCTTTAGCATGTCTAGTTCTTATCAAAACTTTGTGAAATTCTTGTGTTTAATCCTTCACATTTCTTATTTCTTGTCTCAAACTTTGCATCATTTGAATATAGCTTCAACCCATAGTCTACTAGAATGAATTCTCTCTTCATCTTCTCTACCATTCTATCCCATCTAGAAATTTTATTTTTTCCTCTCCTTCCTCTTTCAAGATGGATTTCTTTCCACAAAATATTTTGATTAGATAAAATTTCAAGGACTAGTACCCATTACAAACCATCCATAGAGGTAGAAGATAGGTGACTCATAGAAAATGGGATAGCCAAAAAAGAAGAGAAAGACTCACCAACTGTGAGTTTGGAAGAACAAACCATGCATTTGAATGGATCATGAAATCAAAAAATAGAGACCATTTGAAAAGAAATAGAGGTAGCAACAACAAAGGAAAATTGGACAGGAAAAGATCACCCTACAGAAATAGGGGGAACCCAGTCAAAACCTTTGGCTTAAAACCCTAAACAAAGGGCTACAACTCTCAAGTAGCAATTATAGAAATTTTGGCTCTAAACACAAAATAAATGTAGGGGAAAGAACAAAAATCCATTCAATAATAAGCCCTCCTTACTACCAAACCCATGCTCCACCTCCATAGGAGCACATTCAACCTTAAAAGGAATTGTAAAAGAGAGAGACATCAAGAAGAAAGAGAGCCTCCCTACAAACCCACATAATCAATCTTCCCTTCCATAGGAGAACCATACATGGTAGGAAGTAGAGGACAAAGTAAACCAACAAAAGGGACAAGAACACCTTCTTTAAGAACCATGAAAACAACTCCATCTTTTCCATCATAAACCCAGGCCAAACTGACAAGAATCTCCACCAGATAGGGAGCTAGGGAAAATAGCCAAGAAGTACTTTTCAAGCCAACTCCACAAACCCTAACAAAACCCGAGTGAGAGAACTCAAAAACCCACACCCCCATAGAAGGGAATACAAAGACATCCCCCTCAAGCCAATTCTAGCAGTAAAAAACAAGCAACCACCAAATGTAGAAAACAAAAATCCTCCAAGGGGATAGGACAAGATCCTTGCATCCACAACCCGATAAGCCAAAGAACTAGCTCAAAAGAGCAATTTGAGGAAAAAATCCCAAATACAACCACAAAAAAGGCCTCTAGAATCCACAAGCAATAACTTCTAGACAGATGCATTAGAAAAAAGGAACATTTGAGCCCAAACCCTTTAAGATCTTCACAAAGTAACAGATGCACCCCCTTAACACTCCTAGATCTTCAAAGAAGGCCAAGGGAAAAGCATCAAGATCTGAGACAATAGAGAGGAAGCTTCCAAATAGGAGCCAAGATAGAGAAGGGACTCTACAAGCCAATAGACATGAGAACATGGCATCACAACTAGCAGCACAAAAAATACCCACAAAACAACACTCAAACCTACCATCTATAACTAGAGAAACATCAACAAAATGAGCAACAAGAGATAGATACTAGGAACCCACGACCACGAGGCCCAAAGAAATCTTCAACGCCATGAAGCCATCCAACACATGAACCAAAGAAACCACCTACATAGACAACCCTGCATCAAAAACCCCCTCATCAATGACATCATCTTTAGAAAGGCACTGTCAAAGGAGCCAAAAATGTAGCACCAGAAGAAGCACTAAAAAGAAAACCACCATATTTAGTGATAAATCCATCAATATCTAGCCAAAATGGAAACAAAGCATAAAAAGCTAGACAACCACGCTAAAAGTTTTAGAGCACTAGCCAAGCAGAATCATCTGCAACCATAACACCATCATCCCCATCATTGTCATCCCCCTTGCCATCTTCTCTAGAAATTTCAAAATCATAGGTCTACGGTAGGAATTCTTATACAGAGCCATATTCCACAACTAGGTGTTAGTGTTAGTCAAGGAATATATATTATTCTTTCCACCAAATTTTAGCATATCCTTTCAACTTAGATTTAGCAAACCTTAAAACCTGTCAAGATATTCAATCTCTTCAAATTCAAAGAACTCCTCCATGTCATTTATCTAGTCTATGATCAATTCTTTTGGATTCAAGCTCCCATTAAATGTCAAAACCTCTATTTTTGGCCTCATCCCAATGCTGGTAATGGATTTCAAAAACCTATCATCTCTAGGATCAATTTCATCCTATACTTCTTCTACAAATGGTTCCTCCTCATCTACTTCATCTTCACTCTCATCTCTTTCTCTATGCACAACTCTTATCATAATTTTTCATCTTGCCTTTTGATGGCTCTAAAATCCTTCATGTTAGGAGGGTTTCTACCTCCACCTCTATCCCTTCCACTTGGGGCTACTCTTGGAGGCATTTTTCACAACACCCACACTCATAGGTTCTACTACAAACTACCCCTTTCTAGAACTTTACCTATAGAATCAAGAAAACTTGCTATAATACCACTGATGCAAGAGATATTTCCTACAAATCTATGCAATTCTAATCTCACACATAATTTGATGAATTAAAAATGAATAAAGACAAAAAAAATAGCAACATATTCAATTCTTATTTGCTTAATGACACCCACAAATCTCTATGCAATACATTCAATGGAGGGGAAATACAAAGATATCCCTAAGGACTACAATTACATGAAAAATCAGAAGTAAATGTCTTGATATAGGAAGCAATAACATCTATAGGTATGCATTTAATCCTCCTCTCAATTCATATAATCTCCTTCCTACACCTACACAAATTCTAGAAATCAAAGCACACAACCCCAAAGTCTTCAATAATTGATTTGCCTCTGATTTTTTCTTTCCACTTGCAATTCAAAGTCTGAAATTTTTTCTCCCAAGAAGATGTTATTCCCAAGTCATCTCTCTCAAAAAATTAGTAACCCACAACCAACAATCACCAAAAACATAACCAAAAGTATTGCTAATACCTTTAAGCAATTCCGCTACACCAAATCCATGCCCCCCTTCTAGAAAATCAATTAATGGAAGCAAATGACATTCTTCAACTCCTCAATGCATGTTGATTTCACTCCTAGCTAGGTAGGCCACCACTAGCCAACCATTCCTCCACTCTTCAATTTGAATTTCCAATTCAAATGTTCAATTCCACTCAACCTAGGCATCCAAATCATGCTTGTAGCATGACGTTCACTAATTGAAAATTCAAACATTCCTCAAATCCCAAGAATCCCATGCCTAGCCTTCCTTTTGGAAAATTTTAATTAAAATTATTAAATCTGGCATACTTCCCAAGGTGAAATTCAAACCAAAATATGTTCAAGTTATTTAATATAATTTTTGGACATTGCAACATAAAAAATACTCCAAAATTCTAATTAAAATAAATGCACAACAAAATTTGAACACAAATCAAATATTGCTAGTTTGTTGGCAATAATGGATGCACTTGCATCAATTTCTCTTCAAAATTAAATGGTTTCCAATTATCAAATAACTTTGTAGAGGATATAGTATCCAAAGAAATGTAAACAAAAACAAACCCAATATTTTTTAACCTTTTTATTCATTCTCTAAAATGGACTACATAGAAACATTAGGGATGATGGATAAAAATGAAGTGGCCTCACTTTTCTCACCAATTTCTTTAATCTTTGCTTGGAAAATCTTTCCATATCCGTAAAAAACGTCAAACTCATCTCCTAATATTTCTACTCTATCATTATTTACCAATGTTTGTTAACTTAGGTCAATACCTCCTAATTCCGTGTGCTATTTTATACCATTGAAACTTGGTGAAATGTGTGCTTATGGAACAACATGAGTTGTAGCCATAAAAAATAAATAAACCTCATTTTTATAAGATCTAAAAATTTAAAAATGATGATAAATCATGGTTGCATAATAAAACACTATAATTTAAATTATACATACAAAAGAAATGAAATATTGATATATATTGTTTAGTTAAAGAGAGAAAATGTAACTCAAGAAAATTAACATTTATCACATTAGCCTATATTACATCCCAAATTAGAATAAATATAAAATAAACCCAAAATTTGCGACCACAATTTTTTTTGAATTTTTCCAAAGTGAATGGACATGATCCTTTTAAAAATTGACACAAATTTGATGTAATGAAAATAATGAGGCATCTATAGAGACTTATTTCTTTGATTACCTTATTAAATAAGATAATCAAATTTTCATAGTAATGATGAATTTCCTTCATATCACTTCAAATTTTAGATTGTTGTAGTGAATTTGTTAAAATGGAGGAATGATCCAATCACTACATGTGAATGGTTTTCATACATAAATTTTGGGAAAAAAACACATGTTGTACGAGTTTAAAAAAAGTGAAATATAAAATCTTTGACCTATGCATACAATTAAACCCCCATTTTGATTTTCAATGAAGATTACAACACGAAAAACCCACTAGAAATAGACACAATAATATCTCTTAGATAGAGCTAAACATCATGGACTCAAACAAATATTAAACACGATCTTACTCTCCAATTTAATTTGTATTTGTTAGTGCAATGACAAAAGTTGAAGATAATGCATTTTGTGCTAGGAATTAGGAAAGGGAGGTCCAAAAGTGCTTCTATATAGTTTTTTAATACTTAGTTGAACTTTATGTGTGCTTGAACACAATTTGCATTCATGTTTATTGGATAGTGTCAACTATGATGAAATTATTTTATTGTTTATATTCTAATAGATGTCCACACCCTATTCCAAAACTTTGAATACAATATGCTTGTAAACAAATTAAATACAATA
Source organism: Sequoia sempervirens (assembly GCA_007258455.2). Taxonomy (NCBI): domain Eukaryota; kingdom Viridiplantae; phylum Streptophyta; class Pinopsida; order Cupressales; family Cupressaceae; genus Sequoia; species Sequoia sempervirens. The sequence goes on along the minus strand of VDFB02301972.1, from coordinate 12,869 downwards.
TACATATATATTAATATTATAAAATAATTTAACTTTTACTATATGTAATATAATTAATTATTTCTTTGTTTTATAATAATTTTTAAAAATAAATATCTATGACCTCCATCATATCACCTCGTCATAGATGAAATAACAAACTAAATATTAAAAAGAAATATGTAAGATGAAGGAAATGACTTTATATTGAATATTTAAATATGAAATGCACATTACCCATTTGTGAGACATAAAAAACCACCTAGTATTGTAAGATAAAATTTATGGGAGTCACAAATAAATTTTGTAGATTAGGCGAGAGTAACAAATATATAAACCAGATTTCTTTTGGTAGACTCCTCAAAATATCAAATTTTTAATATTAAAAAATATTTATTGCAAATTTCATCACAGATATACCTATATAATATGTGTGTATTGGTAACCATCCTTTTCTCATTGCCGTATGACAATCCTTCGTTGTTTCAGTCCAGCACGCTGTGCAGAAATTCAGAGTCATAGTGAACACGGATGCCTTTTGACGGTACCGTTTAGGCAGTGGAAGATCAGCTGACTGAAAGAGACGCGGGTAAGAAGGGCACCCTTTCTTTTGAATCTTGTTTTGGGTCTATTCTTTCCTCATACTTATCGTGTGCATTCACGGCAGAAAGATGTAAATTGAAGAAAATTCATTGCCGTAGGACATTGGTTTGGACGAGTACATCAAGCAAACCTACCATGACAGTGGAAAAGATGATGTGCATATTGTATGGATAATATTCAGCCCTGTAGTATTCATTTCCCTCAATTCTACCATGATAGTTTCTTTAATTGGTTGTAAATCGATACGACTGTCCGCGTGAATAATAATGACGACGGGTGATGAACGGCTCTACTTAGCTGTCTCAATGATAGAAGAAAGAAAATGATACGAAAATAGTGTTTTATCTGGTAGTTTTTGAGTCAATTGTACTTATTTATATTTTAGTAGCAATGATTTTCAGGAATTTAAATGTATGAAAAGTATATTTTACTTGATATTTATTATTATTTCTTTGATATTTAATAGAGTGAAATATTGAAAATTATCTTATTTATCTTGTAAACGTATTAGTGTAGGAATTGTTTTTCTATCTATCTTAATTTCATGAAGTTAGATTTTAAAATGTTAGTTTTCTTTTTGAACAAGGGAGAAATTATCATCTATATTTTTATGGATAAAGTAGGAACTCAAACCACCAAGACCAAGTAAAAACTAAACCATCAAAGTCAAAGTGAAGTCAGCTAGGAAAAAACATTAATGAAATAAAATATATATCATTCATAAAGGGAAAATATGATCTTGTTTCTCCAATATTAATGACTATAGAGAGTAATTTGTTTGATTACCTTATAAAGATAACCATTTTTTCATAGTAATGATGAAGCTCCTACATATCATTTCAAATTTCATATTGTTGTAGTGAATTTGTTGGAATGGAGGAATGATCCAATTCCCACAGGGGAATGGTTTCCAAACATAAATTCTAGACAAAAAATACATGTACGAGTTTTTTTTTTTTTAAAGATAAATATTAAATCTTTACCCTATATATATAATTAAACCTCCATATTGATTTTTAATGATGATTACAACACCAACAAACCACTAGAAATAGACATGCAAAAGATCTCTCAAAAGAGTTAAACATCATAGAATCAAATAAAAAATAAACACAATCTTACTTTCTAATTTAATTTGCATTTATCAATGATTTTCTTTTGAAGATAATGCATTTTGTGCTGGGAATTAGGAAAGGGAGGTCCAAAAATGTGCTTCTCTGTAATTTTTCAATACTCAGTTGAACTTTGTGTGTGCTTTCACAATTTACATTCATATTTATAAGATAGTGTCAACTTTGACATCTGATAAAATTCTTTTATTGTTCATACTCAAATAGATATCCACATCCTATTCCAAAACTTTGAAAACAATATACTTATAGACAAATCAAATACAATATACATATACATAAATATTAAAAAATAATTTAATTTTTATAAAATATAATTAATTGATTTTTTTTTAATTTAATTTTGAAAAATAAATATCATTGTATGATGAAACCCTCGTTGAATCATCTCAATGTTAAAACGGCCATGAATTAACTCATCAGCAGCCTTTTCATGTAATAAATGAAATGACAAATTAAAAAATATATATTTAAGATGAAGAAATGACGTTTATATTGAATATAAAAAGGAGTGAAATTTCAAATATGTGCGTTACCCAATTGCAAGACATAGAAAACCACCTAGTATTGTATGATAAAATTTGCCTCAGTCACAAATAAAGTTTATATATTCGGCGAGAGTAACAAATAGTTCAAAATATAATATTTTTAATATTAAAAAATGCTCATTATAAATTTCATCACAGTAGGACAATCCTTTGTCGGTTCAGTCCAGCACGCGGAGAAGAGTTGAGTGAATGAGACGTGGGTAAGAATGGCGGCCCCAGTGGAGTCCCTGCTTCTTTATTTTTTCCTTTGTTTGAATCTTGTTGTTTTGGCTCTATTCTTTCTTCGTACTTGTCGTGTGCATTCATGACAGAAAAATGTAAGATAAAAATTGATAGCCGTGGGACATGGGTTTGGACGAGACAATTCAGAGTCGTAGCGGACAGGGGTGGCTTTGGACGACACCATTTTGGCGGTGGAAGAGATGAGGTGCAGATTGTATGGATAATATTTCACGCAAACCCACCATGTCAGTTTCTTTTATTGGTTGTAAGCCGATACGACTGTGACTGTCCGCGTGAATAACAATGAAAAAACAAAACAGCAGTCAAGGACGACGGGTGATGGACGGCTCTAGCTGTCTCAATGATATAAGAAGGAAAAAGATATGAAAATAATGTTTTGGCTGTAGTTTTTGAGTCAATTGTATTGCTTTATGTTGTAGGAGTACCCAGTGATTTGCGGAATTTACTTGTATGAAAATCAAATTTTATTTAATATATTTTTTTTTATGTTTAATAGAGTGAAATATTGGAGTTTATTTTATTTATCTATTGCAAGTATTATTTTGATTCAAATGCATTTAATCATTGAATTTCTTTAAAAATCAAGAATACTTGACTTTTCTCTCAAGACACAGCTTACTATCCATTTAAGAAAAATATAATACAAAATTTTAGGTCTTATTTATATTTGTGGAGCATCAAACTTTTCTTTGCCCATTCAGTACTATTCTAAAGACAAAATCTACTAAATCATTTTGAAAAAATGTAGTACAAAATTTTGTGGTAATGTTTATATGAATAAATCATTGGAACTTTCACCAATCTAGTACTACTAATACTTTGACTCTAAATTTTGGGTGATGCTTATAGTGGTGGAAGCATTGAAACTTTCCTTACCCATCCAATTCAAGTACTACTCTAAATAAAATATTTAGATGACATTTACAACAGTCAAGCATTGGAACTTTTCTTACCCATCTAGTACTAGTACTAATTTGACTCACACACATTTAACCATTAGGTTTCTTTCAAAATCAAGAAAACTTAACTTTCATCTAAAGACAAAATCTATCAAATCATTTTAAAAAATGTAGTACAAAATCTAAGTAATGTTTACAAGGGTCCAAAATTAGAATTTTGGTTACCCATCCATTATTGGTACTACTTTGAATCCTATACATTTAACCATGGAGTTTCATTCAAATTCAAGAATACTTAACTTTCCTCTAAAGACAAAAATTACCAAACCACTTTAAAAAAATCTAGTACAAATTCTAGGTGATACTTACATAGGTCAAGCATTGGAACTTTTCTTACCCTTGCATTATTAGTACTACTTTGACTCAAATATAGTTAACCATATAGTTCCCTTCAAAATTATGAACACTTAACTTTCCTTTGAAGAAAAAACCTACTAAACAATTTTTAAATATATATATATATATATATAAGAGAATGCCCAAAACCAGATGGACAAAGGCAAGTAGAGCAAAAGCCAAAACCACACCCAAACACCAATAATCCACTTTAAAAGCTAAAATTTGGGTAGATTTTGGATCCTACCTAAGAATTGCATGCGAAGGATGTAGGAAAAGATCACACAATGCATGAATAGACCATGAATGAATGATGCTTGAGGAGAAATGAACTCGAGCACCCAAACCAGGAACATAACACATAAACATGAAACACCCAAACATGCACAAGTAACCACAAACCAATGACATGCACGAGCAGAGGCAAGGATCACACTAGTAAAGGGATTTTGAATTCACAATGGGAGCACAAAACTTTTAGAGTTCTCGCATGAAATAGCTAAGGATGAATGTAAAAGTGAGCTAGGTTAACCTAATAAACTCCTTGGATAGGCTTATTAATGCCATAAAATTATGCATTCAATTATCTATGTCAGCACATTCAATTTGTGTGAGTGATTTGATGTACACAAGGCTTGAGGTGACAAGATGTCACCACCATCGGGCCCCATGGGTCAAACAAAAACCCGAAACCTAAAGTCTAAAGGACAATGCACAACAATTAACATTGAGTATCGAGTGAAGAGTCAGGGATTGGACTTGATCAGGATGACATACCATCATTGAGAATCCCGATTTACCGAGGCGCAACAAGGCACTCAAAAAGAAGAAAAAAGGAAAGGGAAAGAAAGAAAAGAAAAGAAAAGGAAGGGAAAGAAATGGAAAGAGAAAGGAGAGAGAAAATAAAGATGGAAGAAAAATGACAAAACATGAGATGAAAAAAGGGGGTCCCCACTTTGTCAAATACAAAATGGGGTGTGAGTGCGAATACACAACACAATGTTTGACCTAACATGAAATGCACTAAATAAGCAATGAAACTTTCAGACAACTTAAGATTGTACTCAAATGTTATAATAATAAACATGTAATTTAAAATTTTGCAAGTATAAGATACACCAGATTCACCAAAATGAGATGTTGAAAAATGGATCCAAGGCTAGATTTAACATATGGCACACTTTTCAAAATTTAATCATTCGGGGACACAAAAATGATCATATAAGACCACTTGGTTACTATCCTCAAGGAAGAGATAAACTGGATGATCAGGGTTTTGGTCCCCTTTGGGTTGATTAGGATTTGAAGTGATGTGATTTGATGTGTAGTGTGATTTTGTATTTATGTAAACTAGTTAACTATGCAACTACAACAAACTATCACTAATTTATACATAATCAAAACTTATACACAAAAATAGAGAACATAAGAGCATAGAGCAGAGATAGATGAACATGGAATTCAAATTTGAGATCAAACTATTTGGTTATGCTATAGTATAATATCTCTATAAATTATTACTGCATGACCAAAGGAGAAAATACTTAGAGAATTAAATTGTAACTATATTGATGTTGTTGAATAATACATTGAGTCTCATTTTGTTGTTTATTTTTTCTCAAAATAGGTTTCTTGGGATTTATTATGTTTAATGTATTTATTTAATTGTTTAATAGTATTTAGATCATAAATTATTTTTATTTCTCTCCTCATCTACTAGTGTAGGAACATTTTTTTATCTACATGCCTCTTCGTCTTCCAACACTCCACAATTGCTCGTACACTTTCATAGTCTTACATGAAATATTTCTAATGCCTTCAACTCACTGTGTTCAAGAACCCTAACATTGAAATTCTCATTGCTTTGCTCAAATTTGCATCACACACATCACTCACATCAATCTTGCATCTATATGGATTCTTTCTTCTTTCATACCTCATCTCACCACAACACTGGATACATATTTATATCAACCTCAAACTCAAAAACCTTCTCTAATGTTGGCAACTAGTTGTTATACATACAAATTCAAAATTGATCAATATCTAAACATTCCCAAGGTGGATAGGAATGAAAGTTGACCTACATAAATCCTTAATTAGGGCTCAAATAGATCCCAACACACTTCAACATGCTTCTACAAGCCTCACATGTAGTGTTAAACATAAGGTCATCCAACACCCGTGCAAAAAACCATAAAATTTAAGTACACACTTCCTTTATTCAATTTGAAACTTCTGTACAACATAATCCACTCGAAAATGATCCAAAATAGTCCATTAACTACTTAAGATTCATCAAACACTACATCCAAGTTCATATCATAAAGTAAACTTTATTCTGAACTATAACCCTAACCCTAATTCTATATCTAATTCTAACCCTAACCTTAATCATAATCATAATCCTAACCTTAATTCTAATTCTATCTCTAATCGTAAAGGAAACCTTAATCTGAACTATAACCCTAACCCTAATTCTATATCTAATTATAACCCTATCCTTAATCCTAATCATAACCTTAGTGTGAAACCTAACCCTAATTCTGATCTATTAAATCATGTTATTGAAATTGTTTTAATTTTTATTTTAATTTGTAAATCTTGGACTCACTTTCTTATGACTTGAAAACTTGGGTTATGCCAAGCTCTTTAGTTATTCTATGAGAATTTTTTTAATTCGTTTCAATATGTTAAATCATGCTATGTATTTTTTTTAATGATTTTTTTTTTTGGTAAATCTTTCATAAGATTATAGGCCCCTTGAAGACTATGTGGGGTAAGCATGGTTCAAATTGGGTTATTCTTGAATCTATGCAAATATTTTAGGAGATTTTTTAATTTATTTCAATTTATAAATCATGTGAGTGTTTTGTTTGTTTAATTTTAATTTTTGAATTTTCTTTTCAAATATTTGATAAGGTTATTCCAATCTTTAGTGTTGTTTGAATCATTATCCATAATCAAGAAACCATTATCCTTGATATTATGCATAAAATTGTCATCACACAACCCATATAAATTATAGTTATAATTAGAAGGCTTTCTTATCATTTTGTACAAGAGGTTGACCTTTTTTAAGAGAAATTGCCTAATTCTACCCTTTGGATGAAAACCAATGGGGTGATTTCAATCAAAGGTAAAATATTTATTTTTGTCTCCAATTATAAAAATTGACATGGACTTATAAGTTTTCCCCCATAATTTTAAATAATATTATAGGGATACCCCCTATCTTTCTCCAATTCATAATAGAAGCAATTGAATTAGATAAATGACAAAAAATCATACTTCACAATTTTAGGTAGCACATAATTGGAAAAAAATGTGAGGATTTATCAGAGTAATTTCAACCATGTTGAGGGTTTTTTATGATAGATCCAACATGCTACTAACTTTCTCACTCTAAATTCTTTTATTAATAATGGATTCATTCTAGGCATAGGCTTCTCAATTTATTAAACATAACTAATTAAAATATAACTATTCTATAACTTTTCGGCAGGAACTTCGCTGCCTGCAGCTCTTGTTTATTAAATCTTTCGATTTCTTATATATTAAAAAAATATATATTATATTAAATTATTGTTTGAGGATAATAATGTATATTGTCTTCAAACAATAATTTAATATTGAAATAATTTTTTTTTATATTATATTAATATAAAATATTTAATATTTGATTATATATTTACTTTAAATATATAATTCACACTATATATATATATATATATATATATATATAATATTAAAACTAACGTCTTCTCTAATTAGATCTTTTGATTTCTTATAGATTGAATTAAATTTGTATATTATATTAAATGCATAATATTTGATATTTATATGTATTTACTATTTAATTATATATTTATTTTAAATATAAAATTCACATTGAACATATATATTTATTTATTTTATTCAATGAATATATCAGATATTCCTGATTCTGCAATATAATTAAATATATTTTAAAAATATTTATGACAAATGAACGGAAAATGAGAGATAGAACACTGCACTACAGAGAGCCGTGCAGAATATCTCTACTATACTTGTAGCTAAGCCTGGGTGTAGAAGGGCAATTCTCCTGTTAACACTGATGAGTGGTATGTACTGCTTTCTGTGTGTGTTTTATTCAATGGTTATATCGGATATTCTGTATGTTTAGCATTAATGTGGACAGGCAAGCAGTGAGCAAGCTGTGAACAGTACGAAGTCTGACAATGACAGTGACATGACAAAACGACAAATGGAAACGGAAAATAAAAAATTTGACTCATCTAAAAGGTCAGAGCTTAGTGTGTGACACTTAAGTCCAGCCTGTTTTATCTGGTAGTTTTTTAGTTAATTGTACTTATTTATATTTTAGTAGCAGTGATTTTCAGGAATTTAAATGTATGAAAAATATATTTTACTTGATATTTATTATTATTTCTTTGATATTTAATAGAGTGAAATATTGAAAATTATCTTATTTATCGTTTATAAGTATTAGTGTAGGACTTGTTTTTCTATCTATCTTAATTTCATGAAGTTAGATTTTAAAATGTTAGTTTTCTTTTTGAACAAGGGAGAAATTATCATCTATATTTTTATGGATAAAGTAGGAACTCAAACCACCAAGAACAAGTAAAAACTAAACCATCAATGTCAAAGTGAAGTAAGCTAGGAAGAAACATTAATGAAATAAAATATATATCATTCATAAAGGGAAAATATGATCTTGTTTCTCCAATATTAATGACTTAGTGTAATGGATTCAAGACACAAGGAAATATAACCTAGTTATATAAGGATACATTACACATTTCAACTCATATAGGAGTAGATTATACGATAAAATCCACATGATTACTCATAGGTTTCCAAAGAAAATATCTAAAAATATACCAAACCACAACCTTAAAGTTCTTTGAAATCACTCCTTTCTACATGTTTCCATTCTCAGCACATAAAAATTAAACCTTTCTACAACTCTCCATACAAGAAAATGTAGATACCAAGGTTTTTCTCAAAACTTATGTCATCCAATTATCAAAGAACTTTGTAAAGGGTAGATTATGCAAAGAAATGTAAATGGAAAAAATTTCAATATTCGTTAACATTTTATTCATTCTCTAAAATAGACTATGTAGAACCATTAGGGATGAAGGATAAAAATGAAGTGGTCTCACTTTCCTCACCAATTTCTTTAACCTTTGCTCGGAAAAGCATATCCATAAACAACCTCAAACTCATCTCCTTCTAATATTTCTACTCTATCATCATTTACCAATGTTTTGTTACCTTAGGTCAAAACCTCCTAATTCCATGTGCTCCTTTTTATCATTGAAACTTGGTCAAAAGTGCACTCATAGAACAACATGAGTTCTAGTCTTAAGAAATAAACAAACCTCATTTTTGTAAGATCTAAAAATTTGAAAATGATGATAAATAATGGCTGTATTTAATAAAAAACTATATTTTAAATTGTACATATGCAAGAAATGAAATATTGATATATATATATATATATATATATATATTTAGTTACATAGAGAAAATATAACTCAAGAAAATTAATATTTTTTTAATCAAATTAGTTAATATGAAATCTAAATTAGAATAAATATAAAATAAAATCAAAATTTGTGTCTAGGAATATTTTTATTTTTTTAAAGTATATTGAGAAATGCACACATTCCTTTTAAAAATTGACACAAATTTGATTTAACAAAAATAAGGAGGTAGCTATAGAGACTAATTTGTTTGATTACCTTATAAAGATAACCATTTTTTCATAGTAATGATGAAGCTCCTACATATCATTTCAAATTTCATATTGTTGTAGTGAATTTGTTGGAATAGAGGAATGATCCAATTCCCACATGTGAATGGTTTCCAAACATAAATTCTAGACAAAAAATACATGTACGAGTTTTTTTTTTTTTTTTTAAAGATAAATATTAAATCTTTACCCTATACATATAATTAAACCTCCATATTGATTTTCAACGATGATTACAACACCAACAAACCACTAGAAATAGACATGCAAAAGATCTTTCAGAAAGAGTTAATTTCTAGTTTAATTTGCATTTATTAATGATTTTTTTTTAAGATAATGCATTTTGTGCTAGGAATTAGGAAAGGGAGGTCCAAAAATGTGCTTCTATATAATTTTTCAATACTCAGTTGAACTTTGTGTGTGCTTTCACAATTTACATTCATATTTATAAGATAGTGTCAACTCTGACATCTAATAAAATTCTTTTATTGTTCATACTCAAATAGATATCCACATCCTATTCCAAAACTTTGAAAACAATATACTTATAGACAAATCAAATACAATATACATATACATAAATATTAAAAAATAATTTATTTTTTATCAAATATAATTTAATTGATCATTTTTTAATTTAATTTTGAAAAATAAATATCATTGTATGATGAAACCCTCGTTGAATCATCTCAATGTTAAAACGGCCATGAATTAACTCATCACCAGCCTTTTCATGCAATAAATGAAATGACAAATTAAAAAATATATATTTAAGATGATGGAAATGACGTTTATATTGAATATAAAAAGGAGTGAAATTTCAAATATGTGCGTTACCCAATTGCAAGACATAGAAAACCACCTAGTATTGTATGATAAAATTTGCCTCAGTCACAAATAAAGTTTATATATTCGGCGAGAGTAACAAATAGTTCAAAATATAATATTTTTAATATTAAAAAATGCTCATTATAAATTTCATCACAGTAGGACAATCCTTTGTCGGTTCAGTCCAGCACGCGGAGAAGAGTTGAGTGAATGAGACGTGGGTAAGAATGGCGGCCCCAGTGGAGTCCCTGCTTCTTTATTTTTTCCTTTGTTTGAATCTTGTTGTTTTGGCTCTATTCTTTCTTCGTACTTGTCGTGTGCATTCATGACAGAAAAATGTAAGATAAAAATTGATAGCCGTGGGACATGGGTTTGGACGAGACAATTCAGAGTCGTAGCGGACAGGGGTGGCTTTGGACGACACCATTTTGGCGGTGGAAGAGATGAGGTGCAGATTGTATGGATAATATTTCACGCAAACCCACCATGTCAGTTTCTTTTATTGGTTGTAAGCCGATACGACTGTGACTGTCCGCGTGAATAACAATGAAAAAACAAAACAGCAGTCAAGGACGACGGGTGATGGACGGCTCTAGCTGTCTCAATGATATAAGAAGGAAAAAGATATGAAAATAATGTTTTGGCTGTAGTTTTTGAGTCAATTGTATTGCTTTATGTTGTAGGAGTACCCAGTGATTTGCGGAATTTACTTGTATGAAAATCAAATTTTATTTAATATATTTTTTTTTATGTTTAATAGAGTGAAATATTGGAGTTTATTTTATTTATCTATTGCAAGTATTATTTTGATTCAAATGCATTTAATCATTGAATTTCTTTAAAAATCAAGAATACTTGACTTTTCTCTCAAGACACAGCTTACTATCCATTTAAGAAAAATATAATACAAAATTTTAGGTCTTATTTATATTTGTGGAGCATCAAACTTTTCTTTGCCCATTCAGTACTATTCTAAAGACAAAATCTACTAAATAATTTTGAAAAAATGTAGTACAAAATTTTGTGGTAATGTTTATATGAATAAATCATTGGAACTTTCACCAGTCTAGTACTACTAATACTTTGACTCTAAATTTTGGGTGCTTATAGTGAGGGTGGGAAGCATTAGAGCTTTCACTTACCCATCCAATTCAAAATTACTATAAATAAAATATTTGAATTTCACAACAGTCAAGCATTGGAACTTCTTACCCATCTGGTACTGAGTACTAGTTTGACTCACACACATTTAACCATTAGGTTTCTTTCAAAATCAAGAAAACTTAACTTTCATCTAAAGACAAAATCTATCAAATCATTTTAAAAAATGTAGTACAAAATCTGAGTAATGTTTACAAGGGTCCAAAATTAGAATTTTGGTTACCCATCCATTATTGGTACTACTTTGAATCCTATACATTTAACCATGGAGTTTCATTCAAATTCAAGAATACTTAACTTTCCTCTAAAGACAAAAATTACCAAACCACTTTAAAAAAATCTAGTACAAATTCTAGGTGATACTTACATAGGTCAAGCATTGGAACTTTTCTTACCCTTGCATTATTAGTACTACTTTGACTCAAATATAGTTAACCATATAGTTCCCTTCAAAATTATGAACACTTAACTTTCCTTTGAAGAAAAAACCTACTAAACAATTTTTAAATATATATATATATATATAAGAGAATGCCCAAAACCAGATGGACAAAGGCAAGTAGAGCAAAAGCCAAAACCACACCCAAACACCAATAATCCACTTTAAAAGCTAAAATTTGGGTAGATTTTGGATCCTACCTAAGAATTGCATGCGAAGGATGTAGGAAAAGATCACACAATGCATGAATAGACCATGAATGAATGATGCTTGAGGAGAAATGAACTCGAGCACCCAAACCAGGAACATAACACATAAACATGAAACACCCAAACATGCACAAGTAACCACAAACCAATGACATGCACGAGCAGAGGCAAGGATCACACTAGTAAAGGGATTTTGAATTCACAATGGGAGCACAAAACTTTTAGAGTTCTCGCATGAAATAGCTAAGGATGAATGTAAAAGTGAGCTAGGTTAACCTAATAAACTCCTTGGATAGGCTTATTAATGCCATAAAATTATGCATTCAATTATCTATGTCAGCACATTCAATTTGTGTGAGTGATTTGATGTACACAAGGCTTGAGGTGACAAGATGTCACCACCATCGGGCCCCATGGGTCAAACAAAAACCCGAAACCTAAAGTCTAAAGGACAATGCACAACAATTAACATTGAGTATCGAGTGAAGAGTCAGGGATTGGACTTGATCAGGACGACATACCATCATTGAGAATCCCGATTTACCGAGGCGCAACAAGGCACTCAAAAAGAAGAAAAAAGGAAAGGGAAAGAAAGAAAAGAAAAGAAAAGGAAGGGAAAGAAATGGAAAGAGAAAGGAGAGAGAAAATAAAGATGGAAGAAAAATGA
>VDFB02301971.1:0-19626 GCA_007258455.2 Sequoia sempervirens | reverse complement strand
GGTGTATAATTGGCCATAATTAATGTATAACATGGAAAAATATATCAAAATGTATGTATATAGATATAAGGGGTGAATTGGGATAGATATAAGTTGCAGAATGAACCCAAATTCACACAAGATTGCACCTCTTTTTGATATGTATATGTATTAATACATTATCCCATAATAGAAACAAAAATAAATGATAAATTACATGAATATGAAAATTTTACCATTATAATATGAGGATTAGTTGGATGGCGTTCACGTGCTCTACAAGCTGAGCTAGGGTGACCGTACCCTAGCTCATTCTCTGTGTACTGCTCGCTTCTGCATTGTGGGGGTGTTTTTTGATGCAATCGGGGCTGTGGTGGTGGGGTTTACGCCTACTAAAATGTTCTATCTCTCTTTTTCCTTGACCGGTGTATTCATTGTGGAAGTTGCGCCCATTGTGTTGGGTGTGGGCTTTCTCTTTACTGCTGTGGGCTCTCCTCTAGAGCTGTTGCACTGGGTGTAGCCTATCTTGGTGTCAGGCTTCCTCCTCTACCCGCGTGGGTCTATGATGTGGGAGTGTGGTCTTGGGGTGGCTGCAGGAGTGGCCTACCATTTTGTGGGGCTTTGGTTCTTCCCACTGTCGTGTGGGTTTTTTCTTTCTTGGAGGCCTTCTTGTTGTCATTTGGGTGGCTTGTGGGTGGAGGGGGTTCGATCCTTTCCTTGGGGTTTTTTCCATTTCTTTCACAAGTGACTTGGGGGCTTGCATGCCTACCAGGGATCTTGTGTATTGCTATGTTGTGTGGGGAGACATTTGGGGCTAGCCCCAAATTGGATTTCTGATCAACATTTGGTTCAAAGCCTTCGACGCAAGGTGTGAATGTTTTTGATAATACACTATTTTCATCAGAGATAGAGATGAATGATCTAGGACTAGTTAGTGGTTCCCAGATAATGAAGATTAACATGGGTGTTTGGAAAGATGCAAAGAGAGACCAAAATTGGTTATCCCGATGGAGATGCTTGCAAATGATATTGAATACTATTTGAGGCACTCCTTTTATTGCAAGTTCATGGGTTTGAGAGTTTCGCTGCGATTTTTGGAATCCTGAGCTCAACAAACTTGGATGCCAAAGGGGGAGATGGATATTAGGCTCCTTGTGAACAACTATTTTATGGTCTCATTTGATTGCATAGCAGATCAAAATAAGATCTTTGAGGGTGGTCCCTATTTTTTTTAACTAGGTGGGTTTGTTTATCAAGCCATGGCATGTTGGCTTCAACCCAACTGAGGCACTACTAAGCTGGATTCCAGTTTGGGTTCAGTTGTCATGGTTTCCAATTGAGTGTTGGTGAGATGACGTGTCGCATTTGGTGGCTTCAATGCTTGGTAAACCTGTTGGGTCTTCACAACAGACATAGTTTAGAAAGGTAATAAATTTTGCTCATATCTATGTAAAAATTGATTTAAGCAAGCCATTGCCAGATTTTGTTGAAGTGAGTGTTGGATCCTATACTTGGGTGCAACAACTAGATTATGAAACCCTACCTTTTCGGTGTCGTCTTTGTCATGAATATGGTCACTTATAGCGTAGGTGCCCTAGGGCTAAACCTGTGGTGCCCCAACCTTCTCGCAATCTGCCTAGAACTGATAAGGGCAAGGAGCCTATTCCAGGTGATGGTAACAAAGATGATGGTTATGTCCCTGTCAAGGCTTGCAATAGGAATCGGGGGTAGAAGCGGACCTTGAGGGAGAGGCAGGATGATGACACTTTTAATAGGTTTGAGGTGTTGGATGATCTTAGCTAGGAGGAAGTGAATCTAGGGTTGCTAAACTTGGATCAGGGAACTCTAGGTATAGGACAAGATGGGCCTCCTTTGGAGGCTATGCAGGTTATGCAAGAGAGTGGGGTTGGATTGATGGATACGGATCAATAATTGATTGTCTAGGCTGAACAGGATTCTACTATTAGAGTTTCAAAGAGTGATGGTGGTGGATCCCCATTGCCCCTGAAAGAAGGCATGGAAGTTGGGAAGTGTTCTTTGTCCTCTTCTCAATTGGGTATTCAGCAAAAGGAACTAAAGAAAGGGGTTGGTGAGAGGACTTCTAAGCTAGGAAGGAAAAAGGATATGGATATAAGATTAAATTAACTAGGGAAAATTTGGTGGAATCAAGGTCAGTCAAGACTCTAGATTCGCATTTTTCATGCCCCCAAAAATGATTGTTCTCTCATGGAATGTAAGGGGATTGAACAGTGGCCCTTGACAAAAAGTTGTTCGTGATTTGGTTAGGAATCATTCTCCGGATGTTCTTTTTCTTTAGGAGACTAAATTATCTATGGATAATATGTTGGAAATGGCTCCTAAGTTATGGAAATATGGTGAATTCCAGTGTATGGGGGCTCTTGGTGCTTTCGGGGAGTGGCTTGCTTTTGGAACCCTCAGAAGCTTTGCCCTCTCTAGTGGATTTCCTCTAGATCCTCTATGTCCCTGGTTGCCTCTTGGTATGAGACTAGTGATTGTATTCTCCTCTCTAATGTGTATGCTCATGTTGAGTTTTGGGGTAATCAAATTCTATGGGCCCATCTTCCTTTTGTTCGTAGCTTAGCTCCTTTCCATCTGTGGGTTATGGCTGGCAATTTTAATGCTATTGTATAGATTTATCTGAGAAAAGAGGTGGAATTGCTAGGTTGGAGCCTTCTGCTCTGTTATTCAGAGATAGCATTTTAGAGTTAAATCTTATTGATGTTCAGCCTAGTAATGGTCGCTTCACTTGGAATAATAGGAGAATTGGTGAGAGTTGTGTTGTTGAGAGGCTAGATCGATTCTTGGTTTCCTGTTATTGGGTTGGAGACTTGTGGTCCACTTGATCTGAAATTCTTGATTGGAGATGTTCTGATCATTGGCCTATTAAGCTTAGTATTCTCTCTACTTGTGGGCCTCATTCTCCCTCCTTCAAGTTCTAGCTTATGTGGTTAAGGGATCCTACTCTTCATGAACATGTGGCTGAGTGGTGGAGGATTGGTAGACCAACTTTTCGTATGACAATGTACACTTTCTCCAAGCTTCTTTAGTTTATCAAATATCATCTTAAAAGGTGGAATCGGTGATGTTTTGGTAACATATTTCATGTTAAGGTCGTTGCTTAGGAGGAGTTGAATAATATTACGCAGTTGATTCGAGAGAATGGGGCTTCTGAGGATCTTTTGAGGGAAGAGGCTAGGACTCTAAAAGTGGTGGAGGAATTTGAATTGCGGGAAGAGATTTATTGGAAGCAAAAGGCCCGGGTTGAATGGCTATAGGAAGGTGATAAAAACACTGCCTTCTTATTCAATTTGATGAAGGAAAAGAGGCATGGAAATTCCATTTTTGTTCTAGTGAATGATAGGGGGAACGTCTTGCCTCGTTTAAGGAAATCTCTGGTGAGGCATCTCAGTATTTTGCTTCTTTATTTAGGGAGGATTTGTGGGGAGGCTCTGTTGAGGAAGAACAAGTTCTTTCTTGTATTCCTTAGTTGGTCTCTAGGGAAGAAAATGAGTTTCTGATGAAAGAGATCTCTCTTGAGGAGCTGGAGGGGATTGTGTTTTTAGATGAAGAGGGGTAAAGCTCCTAGCCCCGATGGTTTCCCGATTAAATTTTTTCAAGAATTCTGGGATATCATAAAGTTGGATCTTCTGGTAGTTTTCCATTAGTCCTAGAGGAATAAGTAGATGCTTCATGCTCTAAATTCCACCTTCCTTGCTCTCATCCCCAAGTGTGAAGGGGCTGATAGGTTATCTCAGTTCTGACCTATCTCTTTCTGCAATGTGGCATATAAAATTATTTCAAAGTTATTGGCTGAGAGGTTGAAGAAGTGGCTTAAAGTGCTTATTTCAGAGGAATAGAGTGGATTTGTGGTGGGTTGACAAATTCTTGACGAGATTGTCATTGCTACGGAGACAATCCATTCCATGGATAGCTCCCATGTAAAGGCAATGTTCATTAAGCTGGATATGGCTAAGGCTTATGATAGGGTTAGATGGTCTTTTCTGTGGAAGATCCTTGTTTCTAAGTTTGGTTTTAGCGAGGAGTGGATCCAATGGGCCATGAGTTGTGTCACGTATGTATCCTTCTCGGTTTTGATAAATGGAGATTATTCTAAACTTTTTGGTGCCTCAAGGGGTTTGTGACAAGGGGATCCTCTTTCTCTGTATCTTTTTCTGCTTCTTGTGGAAGGTATTGGATGTTTGTTGAAAAGAGCTTGGCATCATTCAGGGTTGGCAATGGGGTGGAGATTTTCCTCCGCAATCTCATTTGTAGTTTGTTGATGATACTGCCTTGATGGGGATGGCTACTATTAGGGAAGCTACTAATTTGAGGTAGGTGTTGGACATCTATCTAGCTGCTTCAGGGCAATTGATTAATGAGGAGAAATCTTCCATATTCTTCTTCAATATGTTGGCCCCCATACAAAGAAGAATTTCTAATATCTTGAGGTTTCAGATAGGGGTTCTCCCTTTGACGTATCTGGGTATCCCAATTTTTGTTTGCTAACTTCCCAAGGGTTCTTGGCAGAATATTATTGATAAGCTTCATGCAAAAGTTAATCATTGGACCCATAGATGGTTGTCTTTTGTGGGGCAAGTTCAACTTATCAAGTTGGTGGTGCAGGCTCTCCCTACCTACAAATGTATGCTTTAGGTGGCTCCGATGGGTTTTTTGAGGGAGCTGGATTCTCTTGAAAGGTAGTTCTTATGGGCTGGAAGTTTGTCATCTTCCAAGTGGAGCCTGATTAGGTGGGATGTTGTGTGCAGCCCAAAGCAATTTGGTGGTCTTGGTCTTCAACAGTTTGCATTTTTCGGAGTGGCTGTGGTTGCTAAGCTATTCTGGAGATGGTGTGTGGAGTGGGATCAGCCGTGGGCCAATATATTATCTCATAAGTATTTCCTGGGGATTCCTTAGTAGGATCTCCCTCGTTACCCTCTTGAGGGGAAAGGTTCAGTGATTTGGAATACTCTTTAGAAGGGTGCAAATCTCATCAAGGAAGGTTTATTTTGGATTTGCAGACGGGACACTGAAGCTCTTTTCTGGTCAGATTCTTGGGATGGCTTCCCTCCACTTACTTCTCAGTTCCCCAACCTACTTCCTTTGTGTCAGAGGTTTCTCGTGGCTAGATGGTCTAGGGTGAGTGACTTCAATACTGCCGCTTCTTTTGGTCAGTTGGAGGTGGCTCGTTGGAAGGATCCCACGGAGTGGCCAGATGTGGGACTTGCTGAAGAAAGTGTTGAGCTTCACAAGATTCTTTATAGTAGGAGTTGTAGTTCTCTTATGGAAGAGGATATTCTTGCTTGGACCCATAATCCTAAGGGGGTTTATTTTGTTGCTTCTAGTTATCAAGTGTTATTGGCTCAGAAGTTGATTGGGGTGGAGGTTTATTAGTGGAAAAGGGTGTGGAATAAACTCTCGTGGCCAAAATGCAACTGCTTTGTGTGGAATTTGGCATGGAATAGGTGCTTGACCTAGGATAACATTCGTAAACGGGGATTCTAGGGACCTTCGATTTGTGTTTTGTGTGGGAGAACAGAAGAGGATTCTTCACATTTGTTCTTCTGGTGCCCCTTTGTTGGGAAACTTTGGCATTGGTGGTGGGAGGTGTGGAAGGTTCCTTGTATTCATGCTTGCTCTTTGGTTGAATTCTGGGATATTATGGGAAGACCTCCTTCTATGGCTTCCTTTTTGCAGGATGTTTGGTATGTGGGCCCTACCTTTCTGCATTGGCAGATATGGCTGGAGTGGAACCGCTAGATTTTTCATGATTAGAAGTTGGTGGGTCAGAAAGTGTGGATGCGTATGTTAGGAATGGTGCAGGAGTTGGTTTTGGCTAAGTGTGATGTGGGTTTCCCCTTGGAGAAAGGTGATGCTGAGTTGGTGGAAAGACTGGGTCTTCAGGAAATTCATTCCTCTTTTGTCAGCACCAGGAACTGCAGGGATGGGAAAAAGAGAGTTCAATGAGTTGGAAGGTGGTTACCTCCTCCAAATGTATTTTTAAAGATCAATATAGATGGATCTTCTAGGGGAAATCCTGGGCCTGCTGGGATTGGTGGGGTTGGTAGGGACTCAGCTGGGTCAGTGATTTTTCTGTTCTCTATACATGAGGGGGTGAAGACTGTTAACTTCATGGAGGGTCTAGCGATTCTTTATATATGTATTTAGTCGAATAGGTTGTACCCAAAACATTTTTAACTAAATATTTTTTGGGAGAAATGTATTTTATTGAATGTTTCATTCCACACATACTCCACATTGATGCCACCTAGTTTTGATTGAAACCTATTTGATCAATCACATTTTTCTCAAAAATGGTTTGATAGAAACTATTTTTTTGGCCAAAAGTGTGACATGGGTTTGTTCTTTGACACATGTACACCTTAGTCAACCTAATAAATGTGTGCAAGAAATCAAACTCAACTTGTAAGAACCCTATAATGATGCATGCATAACTGTTACTCCTTTAATACACCATCTAATGTGTTTTTTTAATTAATTACTTGAATTCTTCTAATATGAAAAAGGATGAGTGAATATGAGAGGATATGGGAAGATTCAAATGAATTCCTTTAAATACAAGAAAATAACATCAAATTGTGTAGATGCGCATTTAGTTAACTCACAATGGCCAATAGAAGATGTTGGAGCCACTAGATTTGAATTGGGATTTTAAAGCCTAGTCAAGTCTATGAATATGAGGTTAAATTTTCATCTAGAAAAATGACATGAGATAGGAAAATAATTAAAAAAATTTAGGAAATAGATGTATTGGGATAGGTTTATAATTGGAATAATTAATGTATAACATGGGAAAATATATCAAAATGTATGTATATAGATATAAGGGGTGAATTGGGATAGATATAAGTTGCAGGAATGAACCCAAATTCACACAAGATTGCACCTTTTGTTCATATGTATATGTATTAATACATTATCCCATAATAGAAACAAAAATAAATGATATATTACATTAATATGAAAATTTTACCATTATAATATGACATGTGTTCTATCATTATAATGATATAAAAAGCTATAATTAAAAATTCACTAGCTCACCTAACCAAACATGAAGCACTATATCATTTAAACAAGAGAAAAGAATAAAATCATTCTACATGATATAATCTTATGTTGAACAAGGCATAAGAAAAATATGCATTTATTCAAATTATTCCTCTTCTATTTATCTCAAGTCTGAAGCCTCTCCCCTTCCCTACTCATTTTTAAAAAAAATTGAGAATGACCCAAATTTCCCTTAGATGAATAAAAAATATGAAGAAATTCACATTAACTTGATAAATATAAAAAGGAGGGATGAACAAGTCAAGTCAACATATTCTCTTATTATTCATCACATGCATCGTATTTGTGATGTGAGCTTTCGAATTACCATTGGACTTCAAAACTCATTACGTATTCAAGGGAATTTTCAAAAGATAATAATTGGATTCAATTTTTGAAAGAAAACCATATATGTGTACACTTTCCATGCAATCAGTTGATTAAAATCATTACAACTTACCATAAATCAACTTAGAATAAATAATTAATAGGATGTGGTATTTTTTTGGATTATTTTATTTTTGAACTATATGCTAGAGGGTTTAAGTCTTGTTATTATTTGAGTTAGTTAGTGTTCTCCTTTATATCATATTTTTTCTCTAAAGTAGGGGTTATTATTATTTTTCTATATTTATTATGGTATTTATTAGTTTTATGTACAAGTGCAGGTGCTTTTTCCTATTTAGATGACCTCAAAATTCATTTTATGGTTTGAATGGTGTACGAGGATGGCACCACCACCAAAATGACCTAGGGAATTCATCCTCAAGGTCTTCCACAAGGTATGCCTTTTAAAAGAACCTCCAAATGTGGTTCCTCCCACTTTGGAATTTGATAATGCATGTCAATGGCTTAATCTTTTTATTTTAATCAGCCATTCTATTAAAAATGTCTCTCCTAAAATCATTCTTACATAATGAGTGACTAAGGCCTTGGTCCTACATGGGGTCCACCTTGATGCTATTTAGGGAATGAGATTTTTCTTTTTTGTTTTGATATAGACATGGTGAGGTCATTCTCAAACATTTTCCCTATTTTGTTTATGTGTGCCTTCTAGTTTTCACACCCTACAAAAAATTATTTGTGGTATTTGAGGTTATATTTGTTTGAGTGGAGCTTCCTAGGTTGTCCTTACCATGTTGGAATTTATTTCCAAAATAGTGGCCTTTCTAGGTAATGTGATTTGTGTTGAGCTCACAATTTTTTTCTTGGTTCATCTATAAAATTGTGTATGTTAAAATTGATCTCTCAAAGAACTTGAAGGAAACCAAAAACATTTAGATAGGTATACTGTCTTGGACAGCCATTGCATTACTACCTAAGTATTAATTAAATAGTAATAGGCTAGTTCCTCATGAGTTAAGATATGCAATATGTGCCACATATCCTTTAGATTAATTATCATATCAAAGATAAAATTCCTCAAAATTCCACCACTCTACCAACATCATCAATAGTGTCTTATTCAACCTAATATTAGGAATCCATGTCATTTCAAGAAATTCAACTACCTTTATCAACTCCTAATCATCTTCTTAAAAAAATATTATCAACCTCAACATTGTGGGCTGCCTCTCTCGATCCACCACCATGAGAAATATCTACACACAGACATACACCTAGTCAACCTCTTTCCAAAACCTAAAACCATCCATTTTACCATTTCCTTAACCTAGTTTTCTATCTAAAACAATTTTTTATCATTTCCTCTCCTTTTTTCCCATCCTACCCAGTTGTTTCTCATTTCCTTAAATACATTCATATCTAAACCAATTTATTTTCTCATTTCCCCTCCCATTTTCCTACCCAACTTAGTCATTGTATTATTTCATTAGCCCATCCCTTTTACCATCCAACCCATCTTTTCCCCATTTTTAATCCCCTTTCCCCACCCCATCTAGCCATTTTCTCATTTCATTAACTTATTTTCCTATCTAAACCCATCTATTTTCTAAATTCTCTATCCCATTTTCTCATTTGAATAACCTGTTTTCCTATTTCCCTAACCCATTTTCTCATTTCCCTAATCTATTTTCTCATTTCCATAACCCATTTTCCAATACAACCATTTTTTTCCCATATAACCCACTACATTTTACTATAACCTTACCACATGTTTCCATATCCAAAAAATATGTGTTCACCCTCATTTTTCCCAACCCTGTCTCATTTCCCCCTTAAAATCTAGCCTAAACATTCCCCAGCAAACTAAATTTTGTTAACACTATCTACTCACGCAATACTTGTGTGCATGCACCACCCATGGTGTGTTGCATGACAAGTTGGTGCACTTGTACCACAACCTATTATGCGTGCACCATGCAGTGCACATGCATCACACCCAATTATGCTTATTCTACAACCTAATGTGCATGTGACACACAATTAGGTGGATGTAATACCCATTAGCCAACTTGTGCCAAATTATGCATGTGCCACACCCTAGTGTGCCTATGCCACATTAATGCATGTGCTATGCAAGCATGCTTCTATGCTAAATTGGAACATATTTTATGCAAGCATGCACCTATGCCAAATTGCCATATGTACTATGCAAGAATGCACCTATGCTATTTGTGTGTGTTCCTATGGAAAACAAACTTTGGTGCATGCACAAACTTTCCAAAAAAAACCTCATAAATGATGAAAAAAAATCCACATTAAATGCATAAATGATAAGCTCATTTGAAGTTGGCCCACTAGTTGTCAATGATAAGTTCTTGAAGAAACTTTCTCTTATACTTATTAATTGGCACATTGTATATTCTTCTCAACTTCTTCCTCCAAATTATAGAGCTTCTATTCTTCTCTCCACCAAATTCAAAATAAATCTTTCTCTCCACATCCTATTGTTAGAGTAAAGTAATTAATTAACTTTACTCTCCTCTTAAGACTTCACTTTATGCACATATATTAGTCATTTAATAATTAATATTAATTATTAAATGCACTCACCTTAGGGTTAGGTTTTCCTTTCCATTTTGATCTCCTTTTATAAGGATTGATCTCTTGTATTGTATTCACTTCTTGATGTTCTTTTTTCAATCTGATAATACATTCTTGCATATTGTCAGAGCAAAACCCTTGTTTTGTTTCCTACATATTTCTTCTTTGTGACAGGTTTTTGCAAGTAGGTTTCTTGGGCTTAATAGATTTGTTTTTCATCAAATCTTACATGGTATCAGAGATGGATTTGTTGTAGCTTGTTCATGTTTGAAGAAAAAAGGGAGCAAGGGTTTGACAAAAGAAACTTGGGATTCTTTGGCTAATTTGAGAGGTTCTAGATGTAGTTTTCAGATCTGTGGTGTCCTTCCTGGTATCGTTTACAGACTTGTACCTTATTCCTCTGAACGCCGTGCATGAGCCGATGTCTGTGTTGGCAGATCTGAAAAGGCAGAACTTCAAACCCCCATGGGCGCCGTACTTTGACTTGAAAGTTTTTTTACTGATGATTGCTATCTAGATCTGCAGTCTATTTCATCAGTAAATTCTTCAGGTACACAGAGATTTGTCTCAATCATCTACTGCTTTCTATTGTTTTCTGGCTTTCAGTTTGTACTGGGGATTGGATTTTTGCATTGTGGGGGGTGTTTTTTCTTGCTTTCTGTCAGTTACATCAGAAAACCAGAATCTATAAACACCAAAACAAACAAACAAACCCCTTCTACATCTTCTGTCTAGTTCTGAAAGACCACTAAATAATAATAAAAAATTCAGAGTAGTTGAGGCACAATTCACAGGATGGCTGATAGATCTATTGAATCTCTCACACCGCATAATTATCACACTTGGAAGGGTCGCATGATGACTCTTCTCTAGTCTCGAGGGTTATGGTCCTGTTTGGATGAGGTTCAGCCTCAGTTGACTTGCACCTCTGAGGTTATGCAGCACATGAACAATATGGATCAAGCTATGGGATTGATGGCTTTGCACATTTCCGACAGTCTCTTGTTTCATCTTGATGGTTGTATCACTCCTTGAGCCATTTGGACCAAGTTTGATGGACTTTTTGGTACTGTCAATGAGTTCAGAGCTTTGCAGCTTGAGGCCGAGTTAACTTCCTTGGTACCTGATTTGTTTCCCTCCATTGAGGACTTCTTGATGAAGTTCAAACAGCAAAGATCTATCTTGCAGGGTTGTGGAAAGGTTAAGACTAATATAGAGTGCATCTTCCTAATCCTCTCCAAGCTTTGAGGTCCATTTCAGATCTTCTCCTCGACCTTCCATTCCACCATGGATGCCTTGGGTGCTCGACATGTCATGCCTACTTTTGAGGTCTTTTGTGATCGTCTGACTCGTGAGCAAGCTAAGCTCAAGTAGATGGATTCACTTTCAGGTTCATAGAACCAAGCGTTGTTAGCCCAGTCCTCCAAGGGAAAATAGAAGCAGAAACCGAAGCCTAAGAAAGATTCAGGGGCTAGTGAGAATCCCTCCAAGCCACCACCTAAGTTTGATTCAAAACCACAACCCAAATAGAAATCTTCGCAGTTTGGTGAGTCTTCCTCCAAGACTAAGAAGAAATCTGGTGATCCTTGTAGTTTTTGTGGCAAGGAAGGACATCCAGTTTCCAGGTGTTGGAAACATTTAGAGGCTTTAGAGGAAGCCATGCAACAACATATTATCAGTGCACCTCAGTCTCCTTCACAACCCATAGGGGAAGGTCATGCTCTTTCTGCATGAGCATTGTCCTCAGAATCCACTTGGATTCTAGATTCTGGTGCCTCTCACCATATGACACACACAAAGGATTTGGTCACCACTCTTGCCCCTACAGGCACTAGACATATTGCAGTTGGTGACTCAGCACAGCTTTTAGTTCAAGGTTCAAGTACTATTTCATTGGATGGTGGTTGTCTTCAGGATGTGCTTCTGGTTCCTAACATTTCGACAAACCTTCTATCTGTTTATTAGATTTTCCACTCTAGCTCTGGTAAGACAGTTGAGTTCTCACCACATGATGTGGTTATTCGAGACCTTCATGATCCTGACTTGGTTGTGGCTACTAGGAGTGTGGATTCTGCATCACGCTTATACATATTTGATGGATTTGAGAGTTCAGACACTGTTGGTTCCTCTCTTATAGCACATGCAGATTCCATGAGCAGGCTTTGGCATGAGCATTTTGTCCATGTCAATTACAAATATCTATAGCAGATGAGTACTTAGGCACTTGTGATTGGGCTCCCATAGATTTCTTGTACTGATGGTGTATGTCGAGGTTGTGTCCTTGGAAAACATCATCAAGATCCTTTTCCTAAGGGTCGCGCCACTCGTGCTAGGGCACCCCTAGAGTTGGTACATAGTGATCTTATGTCCTTTTTGACTCCTTCCTTTTTAGGGGCCCGCTATGTGCTCACTTTTATTGATGACTTCTCTAGATGTACATGGGTGTACTTTCTTAAGTACAAGTCTGATGTCTTTGACTCATTTAGGACCTTTAAGACATTTGTGGAGAATCAATCTGGACTTTCTATCAAGAGGATATGCACAGATAATGGGGGAGTATGTTAATCAGGCTTTCAGAGATTTTTGCACTGAGCATGGTTTACAGCATCAGTTTACAGTCCCTCACACCCCTCAACAGAATGGTGTCGCTGAGAGAAAGAACAGAACCTTACGGGAGATGGCAAATTGTATGATACAGTCTCGAGCTATGAGTTCTTCATTTTGGGCTGAGGCAGTCAATTGTGCCAATTATATTCAAAATCAGATGCCTCATAAGGCATTGTGACATATGACTCCTAAGGAGGCTTGGACCCATGTCAAGCCTGATGTTTCTACATTCTAAGTTTTTGGTAGTGAGGCTTGGGCATTTATTCCCAATGCTCAGCGGAAAGCCATGGAGAGGAAGAGTCGACCACTCATATTTGTTGGCTACTATGAGGATGTTAAGGCGTACAGGTTATTTGATCCTGATTCCAGAGAGGTCTTGTTTCAGTGGGATGTCCAGTTTGATGAGTGCTATCCTCAGATGGATTCTCCATCACCAACTTCTCCCTCATTGCCTACTCCTCCCTCCTCATCTCTTGAGGATTACTTATCTCTTGAGGATGATGTAGATGATGATCCACCCTCTCCATCACCACCAGTTGCTCCACATTTGCCTTGATGGGCCCGTGTTACTGTTAAGGCAGCTGGTTCTTTGACAGGTGATCCTTTAGATACTCGTCATACTCGTGCTCAGACATCTGGTTCTAGTCTTTTGAGTCATGCCATTTCAGATGATCCTCAAAAGTTTTCAGAGGCGACAGGTCACCTTGAGTGGGATAGGGCCATGGATGAGGAGTATTCTTCTTTGTTGAAGAATCATACTTGGGATCTTTGTCCTCTTCCTAAGGGAAGAAAGTTGGTTCGGTGCAAGTGGGTGTACCGTACCAAGTATGTTGTAGATGGTTCTATTGATAAGTATAAGGCATGTCTTGTTGTGAAGGGGTTTTCTTAGGTAGAGGGTATTGACTACTTCGAGACCTTTGCTCCTATCGCCAAGATGAACTCTATACGCCTTGTACTTTCACTTGCGGCTTCACAGGGATGGACATTGTTTCAGATGGATGTGAAGAGTGCCTTCTTGCATGGAGACCTACATGAGGAGATCTATATGGAGCAGCCTCAAGGATTTGTGTAGGACACTTCTTTGGTTTGCAGACTTTGGCGTTCATTATATGGTCTCAAACAAGCGCCTCAGGCTTGGTATGAGAAGATGGACTCTTTCTTGCTTTCCTCTCACTTCACATGCTGTCATTCTGATCACACAGTATATATTCAGCATCAGGAGGGTGATCTTTTGATTCTTGTGCTATATGTAGATGATCTTATCCTTATAGGTAGCTCATCCTCCATGATTCAGAGTGTTTAGAGAGCTTTAATGGAGTAGTTTGAGATGACAGATCTTGGTCTTCTGCACTTCTTTTTGGGTCTACAGGTTATTCAGTCTTCATATGGGATTTCCATATTTCAGGAGAAGTATGCTCTTGATATGCTTTAGCGATTTGGCATGCTTGATTGCAAGTCTGCCCCCACTCCATTTCAGTTAGGTGTTGTTTTGTCTTCCACTTGTTCTACTCCTTCAATGGATCCCACTTTATACAGGTAGTTGGTTGGTAGTTTGTTGTACCTAACACATTCTCGTCCTGATCTTTCCTTTGCAGTTGGCCTTGTCTCTCAGTTTTCCCATGATCCTCATGAGAGCCATTGGCAAGTAGCCAAACATATTTTGAGGTACATTCGGGGCACCACTCATTATGGAATTCACTACACTTTAGGATCCCCTCACATCATTGGCTTCATTGACTCTGATTGGGCTGGTGATGTCAATGATCAGAAGTCTACTTTTGGCTTTGTTTTTTTGCCTTGGTTCTGGTCCTATCACATGGTCTTGCAAGAAGCTGTTTGGTATTGCATTATCATCTACAGAGGTTGAGTACCGTGCAACAGTATTAGCCAGTCAGGAGGTTTTATGGCTTCGGCAGTTGATGACAGAGTTTGGGTTTCCTCCGGATAGTCCCACTATTCTTTGGTGTGACAATCATAGTGCCATTCACATTTCTCGCAACCCAGTGGAGTATCAGGGAACCAAGCACATTGAAATCCACATGCACTTCATCAGGCAATTGATTTAGGATGGTTCTCTCATCTTGGAGTACATTCCTACAGAGGAGTAGGTTGCAGACATCTTCACTAAACCTTTGGCATCTCCGTGCTATCTTCAGTTGCACTCCATGCTTGGGGTGAAGGAAGTTGTCCTTGGGGGGTCTCAGTGAGGCCTTCCTTCCTTCATGTTTTTCTTTCAGCATGTTTCTTTATCTCTTTTTGGAGAGGAGTTTTTTCCCACTGGGTTTTCTTCTTTACTCCGCTTTATAGAGATTTTGTTGTATTTGGGTACCTGATCAGGCCATGTTTCTAGGAGTCACAGTTGCATTGTAGTTCCTTTGATTTCTTTTGCATTGTTTGTAGCTGCATTGTAGCTCATCTTAAGGGGGGGTGTTAGAGTAAAGTAATTAATTAACTTTACTCTCCTCTTAAGACTTCACTTTATGCACATATATTAGTCATTTAATAATTAATATTAATTATTAAATGCACTCACCTTAGGGTTAGGTTTTCCTTTCCGTTTTGATCTCCTTTTATAAGGATTGATCTCTTGTATTGTATTCACTTCTTGATGTTCTTTTTTTAGTCTGATAATACATTCTTTCATATTGTCAGAGCAAAACCCTTGTTTTGTTTCCTACAAATTTCTTCCTTGTGATAGGTTTTTGCATGCAGGTTTCTTGGGCTTAATAGATTTGTTTTTCATCAAATCTTACACCTATTTATAGCTTTTTCCTCCATTTTTTTCTTCTTTTCACTCTAGTGTTACTCTCCCACCCTAATTTTTTACCCCTTATTCCTATTTCTCCTATCAAGAGCCCATCCAAGTCCCCTGACATTATTTTCCCTCTTGAGGATTCATCCCTACCTCATATCTATTAAATAATTCTCTTCCCAATGGCTAGGGAAAGTCATGTGAAAAAAATGTAGATTGTTTTTCTTTGAAACAAATTTATATTTAATGCCATATATCAAAGAGGGACAAAATTGTACACACCTAAAATACATTGTTGCATTACTATTGTTATCACAAAAAGACTATCTCATAGATCTACATCCAATTGTAATTAACATTGATTTAATTAATCAATTTGATCATTTTTCTAGCATTCATGAAATAAATTTTGACTATGTAGAAACAAGAAAAAAATTCAATAGATTATGGAAATGGAAAATCCATTGATAATGAAAATGACACTTTATTCATTTCAACTAAATTTGTAGTGATTTAAGTGCCTCAAATAAAATGGATCCTCATAGGGAGTGATTTTCTTGATATAGAGTACATATGATTATAGTAAGGTATTCATTGGTGACAATAGTTTTCATTGAATAATTAGCAAAGGGAAGGAAAACCTTGTGTTTAGTAGTGGCAGAGAAACAATTCATAGTTTTGTTGCATATTTTACATTTAACATGAAATTTAGTTTTGTTTTCTAAAATGAATGATGTTAGAATGAATTTAAAATTCAATAGTTGTTGTAGAATGACTAGAAGGAATCTAGTGCTAGCTAAGGGATCTTGGTGTGGGACTTTGTTTAAGGTTGGTTCATCTACTTATAATAACTTAACCTATGTAATTGTAAAATCATATTCATGTATATAATGACACAATACATTGGGCCACACTAGTGAAAAAGGGATTAAGACTATAGTTAATAAAATTATTAGTGTATGGTTTATTTAGTTATTTTGTAGATTTTGATTTTGTGAGCATTGTGTTTTCAAAATAGAGTAAAGTTTAATTCTTATAGCACTAAAGAAAAGGGATTATTGGAGGTTATTCATAGTGATTTTTTGGATCATGTGGATGTTTCTTCAACTAGAAAATCTCATTATTATGTTCATTTTTAATGACTATTCACATATATGTGGATTTATTTTTAAGGCGTAAATCTAGAAATTAGCAAGTTTAAAGATTTAAAGATTATTGTTGAAATTTAGATGGAAAATAAAATAAAATTTAAGCCCTGCCTATTCATTGATGTCAACAATGTACACATAAGTACCTTCTACCACAAATTTCCTTGTTGTGGTTGCACCTATACCATTTGATCCACCTGTCACTAGTGCAACTTTTCCTTTGAATCTCTTCATCCTATACCATACCCACTCAAATCATCAGACACACCAACATAAACTATGTAAACCAAACAAAACTAAATCCATAAACATCACCATACAAGTAAAAAGAAAGAAAAAATCATAAAAGTGTTATGTGATACAAGCTTACACTAACTACAAAGCCATAATAAAACTCTATTTCTACTCAAACCATATGCTATTATAAATAATAATTATCCATTGCATGTAGTGTAAACACTAAGTTGGTTGATACCTATGCAAACACCATTATAATTTTAAGTACATGCTTCCTCAAATCCAAGGAATTACGAACCAAACACTATGCTTAAAAATGATCTATAATATTCCTCAAACACTCTAAGGGTGATCCCACAAAGTCGGTTTACAATTTCTGGGAGGAACTGATTTTTGCTGAAATCACATATTTTTAGAAATTATAATGATTTAAGCCTTAAAAAATTCCATTTAAAGCATTCCAATTGAATATGGTTTGATCAAACTACCTTAGATCAAACCCCCTTGGATAGAACCCTGCTAGTTTTAAACCATACCTATAACAGAGTCTCCTTTACACCTATAAAATGCTGATAAAAATCACTTTTGATTTAACTTTTGGGGGATCAAATGAATTTTCTTAAAATTTATATTTTGTAAGTATGAATTCCTTATTATAATCTTCCCAAAAGTATAAATTTAAATAAATTTAATTTTATTATTATATTTATTTTTTATTTCTTGTGAATGTAGGTTTTCACCAAAAATCAAGCTCTTTGTTCTACATGGAAAAATAGAAGATTATCAAAAAAAAAATTTGAAAAATATGAGTGCACCAGATATTGAAGTCCTTGATCCAACACACAAAAAAAAATTGAATTTTGATACATACAAAAAATGTTACGCGTCATACGATCGTGCTATGTCTGAATTATAATTGGTTTGACTTTGAAACTTGATTAAAGAAAAAATATTCAATAAAAAAGCTATCTAACCAAGTGGAAGCACTAGATATCAAAGTTAAAAATCTAAATTCAAAAGAATTAGAATTTTATCCTTCATGGATAAAAAGTTATACGTTATACAATGAGTGTCACTTTTTAAAAATGTTATTTTCTAAAAAAAAATAGTTTTTGAGGGAGATGGAAAAAGAAGTGCAATTTGATTCCAAAAAAATTGAAAAAAATATATTTAGAATCAATAGACAAAATGTCACGAAACTCTAGTTTGCATCATCTTCAAATTCCTCACGGTTTAGCTGTTATAGGTGCCCGAAAGTGAAGATTTAGTTAAAAAAAATATTTTAGTGTCCAATTTGGCCAAAAATTGTAAACCACTATTGTGGCATCACCCCTTAGAAAATCCATCAAACTCCTTTGGAACAACTTTCACTTGAAGAATGTATACACCTAGTACATTTAGACAACTTTTCTATACACTGTTACTTGAAAAGCCATCTTCTAAAGAACCAAACCTCAAACCATATTGAGTGGACAAAGATACCAACACTATCAACACTTCCTCAGAATAACAAGACATAAAACCATTCCACAGAGAAACACAAAGCAAATAAATTTCTCACAGAAACCTCTGCAATACATAGTTCACATACTGTTGAACACAAATTATTTTATATGACAATCCATCACACCATTTCTGGAATATAACACATTTGAACTACTCTCACCAACATATCCAAATTGCACAGGAAGATCTTTAGCCTAGAAGAAATGCAGAGCAAAACCATAACATAAATTTGTCACCTAGAATACTGCTAAAACATAATATTTTCTCTTTTTATCAAATTTTCTCAAAAGTACTTGGAAACCAAGCACTAGAGACACATACTCATCATCTTCAACACTTCCACAACTAATGACTACCCATACTCTTGCAACAATCTTATTCACTAGTAGAAATCAATGACAACATAGGCTTGTTGGCATCAATGAAAACACAAACTACTTGTAGTTGCAATAGAAAAAGTGTTGTGGAGTGTGATTTGTCATTTGATTCTTAAAAGAGTTATATTCAGAGATTGTAGACTCATTATGTGAGTGAGCATGGATTTGTAAACTTCATTAGGTTAAAGAGCTTAAATCTATTGTAATTGTTGATTCATTTGTGAGGCTACATTTGGACAATAGTTCCAAGCATATTTTCTCAATGTGGCTTTTCCCCTGTTGGTTTTTTCACATAAATCTAGTGTTATGGTTATGCACTCTTGCTTTGATTATGTTATTTTATTAAGAAAGCTTTAGGTCTTGATTGATAAGTTGAAATTAAATTTATTTTAGGCATATACTGATTCACCCCCCTCTTTGTATATGTGTGTGTTCTAACAAGATTTTGAAAATCCAAACACACAATGCCTCATAATAGATAGGATTGATGATAATGAGGTGTCTTTCATCGGATTAGACCTATATAAATGGGACATAAATATGGAGGTGAGTTCTTAACCACTTGCTACAATTCTCAACTTTAAGGTGAAACATACTAAGGAGGAAGAGATAATGAAGTTTAGGAACAATCTCAAAATTTAGAATTATCCCCTAAACCCCCCTATAGACTTGGGTCATAAGGGCATCCTTCACCCAAGGACTTCTTAGATACCCACTTCCAAATGGGATCAAAGTCAAATATAGTAGTGCAAGACAATATAAATTTTTAGAATTTTGTCAAATTTTAGTAATCAACAATCTCTTATCATCAAGCCCCTCCTTAGGAAGAGGAGGAATTATTCTTATGAAAGAGAATTGGCAAGGAATCCAAGAAACATTCTAAAACAAGTTAAAAAAAGTGGTAGTTCTACAAGCATTGTTTTATGAGATTTTCAAGCTTGAATACCAGGTCACCTTCTTCAGAGAAAATCATTGAGAGATATAA
>VDFB02301970.1:0-22140 GCA_007258455.2 Sequoia sempervirens | reverse complement strand
AGTCCTTGCTCCCAATACCTATACCTACAAGGTCTACATGACTTGGCACACACATAAGATCAAAGATAGTTAGCACATGATTACTAAGACAAGCTATATAAATCAATGGTAGTTTTTACATTATCGAGAATAAATGACAAGTCTCAAACAAGACTCAAAAGAACAGTCCTAGGGGCCCGACCTAATGCCTCGGGGGCTCATCACTTGATGGCCTTGCCTACGTATATAATTCGCAGAGGCACTGTAGTTCGACAACTTGAGTTGCTCCAACTCACCCACATGGGATATAACCATTAGTTTCCAATGAACGACTCGACTTTCTTCATACACATAACACTATAACACTGACAGAAAACAACATGCAATGAGTACAACATTGCTTGATTAGGAGACTCTTTCGAACAGTTTTGAAACAAGACTCACAACAACAAGGGTGTACCAATGCATAAAAGCCACCAAACAAATACACGTGTGAGGCATGAACCATCTCGCTCATAATCATAACCAAAGGCAAGGAAAATCATGGAATATGGTACACCCACGAACTCAAAATAGAAATACGATCAATGGAACACCAAGGTCTGATCATGGGAAGATTCCACACGAAATAGGTTTCCCATCGCCTTTGGAAGCCTAACAATCTACCACCCATATCTTATCAAAGGGGAGTGGCTTAAGCATTTACGAGTTCCCAACTTATCCAAAACATGTCTATACATAAAGATTACCTCAAAAGCGAAATAAAGCAAGAGGAAAGTATGATCAACATGGAACCACTAGTATGCATAAGAAATCAATTCCAACGAGCACTCAAAGTATAACCAAAATAAATATCCAAACATGTTCAAAAGGACTATACATACCCACTTATTTGAACGTGAACATAACCCAAACTTATTAAAGATAATGTAATAAATAATTAAATAATCCACTATGATTAAAAGCATTTCCTTTATAATATATTTTAAACAGATAAGCACTTGGGAAAACCTATAGTATTCAAAGCATCAGTTTTCTTTTGATTTAAAATTCATAGCCTGTACTTTTGTTTACTTCAAATTGATTAAAACTTAACCTATATATCTGTTATTTTAAACTAATAAATTTAATTCAAATGTAACCTGATTTTTACTGCAAATTAAATTTAATTAAAAGTATGACATTTACCTTTGTTGACTTCAAAATAAATAAATTTTAATTTAAAATCTACCATATACAGTTTATGCAGAGTCACAAATCTAAAAGTAAAGATGTTTGAAAATCAATTTAATTTTAAATAAACTTGTAATTAAATCTAATTTTAAATGCACTTGAAACGAGTCGAGTTTTAAATATGGGTAATGAAATTACCCATATCTAATAAATCAAGTCTTAAATAAATCAAATTTTAAATATACTATGTAAAGATAAATTACCCATATATGATTAAAACAAGTTTTAAATAAATCAAATTTTAAATAAATCAAATTTTAAATATACTACAAAGATAAATTACCATTACAGTGACTTACAATTACCCATATCTAATAAAATAAGTTTTAAATAAATCTAATTTTAAATAGATCAAATTTTAAATATACTACAAAGATAAATTACCATTACAGTAAGTAACTCAAGGGTAATGAAATTACCCATATCTAATAAAAACAAGTTTTAAATAAATCTAATTTTAAATAAATCAAATTTTAAATATACTACAAAGATAAATTACCATTAGTAACTTACAGGGTAATGAAATTGTCCATATCTAATAAAAACAAGTTTTAAATAAATCAAATTTTAAATATACTACAAAGATAAATTACCATTACAGTGACTTACAGGGTAATGAAATTACCCATATCTAATAAAATAAGTTTTAAATAAATCAAATTTTAAATATACTACAACGATAAATTACCATTCCAGTAACTTACAGGGTAAAGAAATTACCCATATCTAATAAAAACAAGTTTTTAAATAAATCTAATTTTAAATAAATCAAATTTTAAATATACTACAAAGATGAATTACCATTCCATAACTTACAGGGTAAAGAAATTACCCATATCTAATAAAAACAAGTTTTTAAATAAATCTAATTTTAAAAAAATATGTTTATTTATTTAAATACTCACATAGGTTCTAAATATTATAAATAAAAGAGCTATCTTCACAAAAATATTTAAACCTACAACTATTCAATTAAAAGGAGTATTTTAAAAAGAGAAAATCAATCTTAAAGGTATAGTAGCATCTAACCTCATTTTCTTTATTAGAATTAACATGTACTATTTTAACTTAAAGCTTCATTTCTCACGTATCTAAATGGAATGTAGGCATGAACTAAGTATGCCATACCAATCATGCGTGATTTTCAGGAGAGGTAAAAGAAGTGGAGGGTAAATATCATGCCTAATTTTAAGGAGAGGTAAAAGAAGTGGAGGGTAAATATCATCTAACGATTCTTATGCAAAAATCTTTATGCTAAAAACCTATTTAGGGTTGACTGAAAACAAGAGTAACAATTGCATAAAATACAAATTTGGTGACAGATAATGAATGCTGAAAGTAGAAAGAAGCTGTAACTGATTTCAAAGGTGAAGTTGTGCATAAGTTTTATTTTTATTTTGAGGGTGCTAAACAGAAGTAGCAATGGCTGACTGGGTGGGATTCAGTTCATGCACCAAATAATAAGTGCTACAGAAAGGTAGGGCAAGCAATTTTACTTCATTAAATTAACTAATCAAATTGGGTGCTAAGAATACCATGATTGAGGAAGAAAAACATCATACACTAACTATATTTACAAATTCAATACTTCAAAATATTTAAATTTTTCCAAAAATCTCTATATACATGTGATACAGCGTTACAGTCTTCCAAAAGAAATTACTGTATTTATACCTCTGTGCATCAGCTATGCATGGGATTTAACTTGCGATGCCTATTCCTGTGTTATTATTATTATTATTAAAACAAATAGTAAATATGTATTTAATCTTTTAATGTTGGTTCTTTACCCATAACTCTCAGAAAATAGCATACGAAACATAAAAATAAATGGACTTACCTTCACCCTTCCCGTGTTTTCTCCAACTCCTTCGTAATTCCTCCTTTCTCAAAAAACCACCGCTTCCCCCTTCTCGTAGTGATTTTTGTGCCTTTTTTCCTGAGTTCTTTCCCCTCCCTCCAAAAAAATGTCCACCGTAGAAAGAAAAATCCCCGGGCTTTTACCCTCTTCAAACAAATGTACCCCTCCAAAAACATGTAAATGACAGGTGTAAAAAAAATTTCCAAGCTACTCTCGCTCCTTCCACGTTGAAAGAATCATGCAGAAAGTGAAAACTCACTCCTTCCACGTTGAAAGAATCATGCAAAAGTGAAAACTCACTCCTTCCACATTGAAAGAATCATGCAAAAGTGAAAAGGGTTTACAAGGCACGAGGAGGAAAACCATTATTTGGATACCATTATATTATATTATATTAAATTATATTATATTAAGCACAACCCTTCCACCATTTAATATTTTACGCGGTAAACATATTATCCCATTATAAATTTAACGGAGAACTCTTTTAGTATAAAAATTTACAAAATACAATTATTAACAAAATTATTTATTTTTGAATAAATCCAAGTAATAACAAATAAATAAATAGTATTATTTAATTAAATGGACAATATTATTTAATAAAATAAACAATATTATTTAATTAAATAAACAATATTATTTAACTAACTAAACATTATTATTTAACTAAATAAACATTATTATTTAATTAAATAAACAATATTATTTAATTTCCAATTGAAAATTCATAAAGCTCCAATTAAGATATTATTCTTTTAATTTTAAAAACATAATTTTAAATTTTCAAACTAATTTAGCATTTAATTAAATCTTCACAACACACATTAATAATTACATTTAATGTTTAATTTCAATCATAATACTAACCATAATTGTATTAATTTAACTAATTAACAGTAACGATACCATCTAAATCAAACAATTAACACATTAAAATTTCCACCCAAAAAGAAACGACGTAAAACAAGATGATACCAAACAGAGTGGGAACTGACGGATGACATCATCAAACAACGATGGGACAACGGACATGGACGGGGATACTTTCTTGCCAAATCCTTAAACCACATCATATCCATTGGGTATGTTGGGCACGCTCTGACCCGACAGTGCGGGTGGAGTCGGTGCCTAGTACCTGCAAACCTGCATAAAACCAAGTGTCGAAACAACATATATATATTCAATGTACTACACACCGTGAGAGAGAATTGCAGTGTGGCAGGGCGCTCACAGATGAGCGATGCAACACCGTCCCCCTCACCCAAATCTCAAACAATAGAACATCATCATAAACATCATGAAGCGAGTATTAAACAATTTGCATAACCACACAGTATAGCATAATCAGTTAAAGACAAACACCATGAATCATTATATCATTAACATCATAAAACAGTATCATTTGCATCCAAGCAAAACATATAAGTCAAATAGATGAAACAATCACCAACGTAATCATGAGTATACATCAAACATAAGCAATATTCGAACAGCAACAACCACATGCACATAAAGGTATCATGGGAGTTCAATAACGAGGCATTCACAGAGTGCTCATCCTCAGTTTTCACTGTGATTTTGTAACTCATGTTTTCATGCAAACTGTAAGTTTTCCTTGAAAATTTATAATAGATTCAATCTAATTTTTCATCACTTGCTTGTTAGAGCACATGTCCTTTGAAGTTAATCAGCATACTTGTGAAATTTTGAACTTTTCCCTGTATTTCTACTTTTCTTTTAAAAGTGCCTTTCTTGCAAAAGAATATCCATTTTACAGGTTATGAGTTGTGTAATCAATACGAGTTTTACGCTATGGAGTTATTCATCTATTTCTTAGAGTCTTGTGTTAGTACCTTCTCATAAATCAACTTTTGTGAATGATATATAGAAGATTATTATGTGGGTTTCTTGCTAATCTGTTAACTCAAGTGAAACAGAGTCAAGTTTGCATGTTATTAGACATTTTTAGATAATTCATTATCATATATGGGTGTTTTTTGTTTTCATTTTTAGTATTTCATGCTTTCTTATCTCTTTCCCTTCAAAAGACAAATAGTTTTAGGCAAAAATCAATAAGAGCCAGCTTTACGGAGGTATTTTTTGTTACCGGTCACCCACAACCCTAGGAAAAAAATTCCCATGTTACTCATGATTGGTTGTATTTGACATCATCCTAGGGTACAAATCATTATAGTTAACACTAAAGTGACATTATACCATCCTCGATAGAAGATCATCAACAAGTAGTTAGCTCTTGGTGAGGTTATGAACACATAATTGGCTATTATATCTCCTTTAATTATTGGACCTCCTAAAACCCATTTAGTTATTGGACCCCCTCAAATTCCTATGATTATTGGATCTCCTAAGTCACCTCTTATTATAGGACATCCTAAACCTCATGGCCATATCCTAAGCTTTGCAAAACAACTCACTAGTAATCATGTGTCGAAGCAACCAAGTTATCTTACTAACATGCTCACACAATATAAGACTAGAAACAATAAGCAACCAAAACAAGCTCCAACATCCATTTCGTTGCCTCAACCATACCTCCCACTTGCACCTAACATTCCACAATGTAGTGGTAAAGAATTTGATCCTGTTGAGAAACTTTGTAACACTCATGCTAAGATCTCTTTGTGGGATTTAATCCAAACATCTCATGTTTACCATGGCATGCTTCAAAATTCTTTGCAAAAATTTGTTGTCCCTCCTAGCATGCAACCAAATTTTATAGCAACCATAATTGAGGTTATGAATTTGGTTAATGTGGATATTGTCTTCCATCAAAGTGAATTACCTCCCTTGGAAACACAAAAACTAAATGAGGCTTTGATGATAAGGGTTGTTATTAACAATATTGGGATTAGGCATTCCATTATTGACAATGGTTCAAGGCTTAATTTTTATAAATTTAACCTTTTGGACATAATTGGAGTGGATAAAACCTTAATCCAACCTGATGCTTTATCAATTAAAGGTTTTGATAATGTGGGAAGACAATTGCTTGGTTACCAATTAAAGTTGGTAAGGTTGTATTGCAAACTCCCATCCATGTCATGCCCCATGACCTTTCATATAATCTTCTCTTGGGTAGACCATGGATTCATGAGCTGAAAGGAGTTTCATCAACGTTGTATCGATGTTTAATGAAGTACAAACACAACAATAAGGTTTACACAATAATATTTGATGCTAAATCTGAAAATTTTTTAGAAACTAAAACAGGAATAGAGAGTCCTTTTAGAACATTAATACCAACTTCAAAAGTGGAACCTTTACAAATTGAAGACAAATATGAGTTCCTTTCATCCATGAAATTTTGTTTAGATGATGATTGGGTATCATTATATTTTAAACCTACATTCATAGGGGAATACAAGATTACAACATCAACATTGGGAAAACAAAAAGAAGCTACAATGATATCTAAACATTTTATCACTGAATCATCAAAAAACATTTGATTCCACAACTACTAAAAATGAGGAAAACGCTAATTACACATCTACACATGATGATTTACTAATTATGAGAAACCACCTTCTTCAAAAGAGATGGAAGCCATTTACGGAAGAGGTTATCAACTTTTGAAACAATTTGGCCATAATGGAAAAGGATGTGTAAAAGAACAAGGTATTTGTGTTCGCATAGAGCCCAACACTCAAGAAACAACAAGAGGTCTTAGTTATCATCCTTCAAAAATAATGAAAGCATCAAAAATACCTTCACTTAATCATACAAGAGACAAATAGCATAAGTTGTTGCTTCTTGCCATGTGGTAGTTGTAGTATCTCACAATACTCATTGCCATGCATGGGGGTATAAACTAGGCTTTATGCAATCATACTTTATCTTGAAAGGAGCAACATATCATCATCAATCTTGGCTCACCTTTCTCCCTAAACTTGGGGGTCAAGGGGTTAGGTAGCCTTGTGTTAGGTGCATTCCTTCTAGAAAGGGATCCCTTTGTATCTCCTTAAAATATTAGTGTAGCAAGTACACTAACATTTTAAGGGGGGCATATAGTCCCCTACTCATTGTTGAATAAGGAATGGTCCATTTTTAGTGATGATAGCATACATCTCCTAGAAAGTGTGACCTTGGAAATGAAAGTGTGGCCTTCTTGATCTATGTGAGTGTCTCCTTTGTGGTGATATTGGGATTGATATCCTTAAGAGTGTGACCTTTCTTGGCATATGGCATTCTCTTTAGTGGTAATGTTATGATTAGTATTCCCTAAGGTGTGGGTTTCTATTCCATGACTTTTCCTCTCTTGGTGGTGATGTCATGTGTGATATTCTCTAAGGTGTGACCATTCATGTATTGAGCAATGCCCCTTTGTTGACATTTTAAAGCACCTTTTTATGGTAGTGTTTTTTATAACACCCCTAGAGGTTTTGGCCTTGTCTTGTTTTGTCTTCTTAGATGTT
This sequence comes from Sequoia sempervirens, assembly GCA_007258455.2. Taxonomy (NCBI): domain Eukaryota; kingdom Viridiplantae; phylum Streptophyta; class Pinopsida; order Cupressales; family Cupressaceae; genus Sequoia; species Sequoia sempervirens. The sequence goes on along the minus strand of VDFB02301970.1, from coordinate 14,628 downwards.
TATGTGCCTTCTTAGGTGAGTCTTTGTGCCTTCTTAGGTGAGTCTTTGTGCCTTCTTAGGTGATTTGTTGCACCTTCTTAGGGAATTTTTTGTACCTTCTTAGGTGATTTTGGCATTTATGCCCCTTCTTAGGAGAGTCTTTGCATCTTCTTAGGTGAGTCTTTGTGCCTTCATAGGCAAGTATTTTCACCTTCTTAGATGATTTTTTTCACCTTCTTAGGTGATTTTGGCATTTATGTACCTTCTAATTCAAGTATTTGCGCCTTCTTAGGAAATTTTTATGCCTTCTTAGGCAACTTTATGCACCTTCTTAGGTGAGATAAAAATTTCTTCATGGATTCAACATAACACAACTTGTTAATTCATGAACACCCCTTTTAACATGGTCGTCGAGGATAACACAACTTTCTTGACAATAGAGCTATGTGTTTTGTATGTATTTGGAAACCAACTTCCCTCTTTTTCTTCTTAGCCATTTACCACCCTACACTTTGTCCTTCTTTCACCCTCTATTGTAAACCACGAAAACAAGATGAAGATGAAGATGTTACTGTCTATTGAATTTTCGCCCAAGAAAAGTAAAACATGAAGACGAAATGATAAATCTATTCCTTGCCCATACAAAACTTGCACATGACTTCAGATTTAAAATTGACATGAATGAAGATGTTTTCCGTGAATGTCTATTCATAAACCGACTTACCACCGTAGACTTTACAAGAGACTTTTTTACCTCTGCAGCTTTATAATCACACTTCGGAGAGCCTGCGGACAACACACAGAGTTGGATAGCTTTACTTGTTTGAGAGTTGAATAGAGATGAAGATCATGGGTTTCGTAGTTTCTGCCCTCCTACTCTTCTTTCTCTCTGCACTGCCTTCTTATTCCTCTTCTTCTTCTCAACAAGAACAAGAAGCTCTACTGACCTTTAAGCATTCCCTCTCCCGTGACCCTCACAATTCCTTGGTTGATTGGTCTCCTCGTCACTCCTTCTGCAACTGGACTGGGATTCTCTGCTATTCTCGCCATCACCACGTGCTCTCTTTGAATCTTACTGGTATGTCTTTACTTGGACCAATCTCTCCTTGCCTTGGCAATCTCCCTTTTCTTAGAGTACTTGCTCTCTGGAATAACAGCTTCCACGGCCAAATTCCCCCTCAATTAGGGAGGCTGTCTCGCCTTAGAATACTTAGATTGTCTAAAAATCAATTGGAAGGCTCCATTCCCACCACTCTAACATCTTGTCGTTCTTTGCAAGTTCTCATACTGTCCTATAACCTTTTGAGCAACACTATCCCTTCCCAACTTGGCATTCTTTCACAATTAGAAATCCTTGCTTTAGGAGTAAATCAATTGACGGGCACAATCCCACCCTCCCTAGGAAACCTATCCTCTTTAACTAAATTGGAAGAAACAAACTCCATGGTAGTATTCCTATTGAATTGGGTATGCTTACTCAACTCAAAATACTTTATCTTTGGGAAACAACCTCACAGCACAATCCCACCCTCCCTAGGAAACCTAGTTAATGAGTTATCATATAAATACCTAGATAAAATACTTTCTTGAAAACCTCATTAATTGGGACAATTTCATATAAATACCTAGTTATTGCATCATTTCAAATCTAACAATAAGCAAGAGTTGAAAATGATTGTCAAGAACAAGTCAAGAGCGTTCAAGAGTATCCATTAGAGGATTTATTGTAGCAATTCAAGATCCAAGCATCATCTCAAATCCTATGTGAGTTTATGTATGTTTATATTATCATTGTTTGTGAAGGCTAACCCTTTGTAGGTCTCCAAGCAATTCAAGCAAATCAGGCAAGCAAGATCCAAGACCTTGAGGTGATATGCATGACTTTAACCCTTTAAGGAAGGCATTGCAGGGTGGTTTCAGGTTTGGAGGATATTGAAGGAAGCTTGAAGATCCATTTATCCATTGTTGCATTCAAAGTCTTGCACCTTGACAAGCCACAAAAAACTCACCTACAAGATTATCCAATAGTGATCCAACAAATTTGCAGGAAAAATCAAGAAGCTCTGATCCAACATTAGAGGACTGCAAAAATAGAGTTGAAATATCTCTTCAAGGACATAGAAACCCTTGGGTGGCTCTATCCTCCTATTCAAAACAACTCCAAATTTATAGGACAGGTACATAGAACTCTACCTTTCTCAGACCTACTGGTATATCTTTGTTACAGTTTCTCAATTGTTGAAATATTGCATTTTTATATTAGGGCACATAGTTTAATTAGGTTAATCAAGGAAAATCAATTCCAATTAATTCACAAGGCTCAAAAGGGATGAAAAACTAGGTTTTATTGACTCACCTCAATGGTTGAAATTCAATCTAATCACCTTGTTGATTTTCATCCTAATGAATCTCTAGAAAAAGGAAAATTGATCCTAGGTTCTATTACATTTAGACCTAGACCTCCTTTTCTACATTTCAAAATTATAGGTAGAGAAGGAAAAAAAGAAATATGTGGTTCAACTAACCCCAATGATTGAGAAGGTTGAACTAGAAGCTTGCAAAGGATCTTTGAAGAGGAAGAGATCTCATATAGTCTTTAGGAGATAGAACCTCCACTTCAGTCATTGAGGTGGTCCACTCAATAAAGAAAGCAACCAGAAAGATATAATCCCTATAATTGGAGATGTATTTTTTCTTTGATTACTAACACTAATGAGCCTTGGACTATAAAAGAGTTCATGGACACAAAGTCTTGGAAGGTGGCCATAGATGAGGAAATGGATGCTTTGAAGAAAAATAACACATGGGACCTAGTACCTTTGTTTAATGGATGAAATTTTGTTGGATGCAAATGGGTGTTCAAAAGAAAATTAGGGTTTGATGGTAGTGTTGAAAAATACAAGACAATATTAGTTATAACTTGGGTTATTCCTAGGTTGAGGGAACATATTATTATGGTGATATTTTCTCTCTAGTAGACAAGTTGGCATTCATTCAATTTCTACTATCTCTTGCTATAGTGTATGATATTGAGGTTGAATGGATGGATGTGAAGACAACATTCCTTCATGGTTAGTTGGAAGACAAGGTTTATATGACATAGTCAGAACCCTGTATTAAGAAAAAAAAAACATTTGGTTTGTAAGTTGAAAAGTCTTTGTGTGGTCATAAGCAATCTCCTAGGATGTGGTACCAAAATTTTGATTCTTTTATGTAAAGTTTGAGATTTATAAGATCCAAATTGGATCATTGCATCTATTATAATATGGACAATGATTGTATTCTTATTATTGTGTTTATGTTAATATGCTATTTTTCAGTAATGAGAAAGGTTTTATTTGTAATTTGAAGTCTCATATTTCAGAATAATTTGAAGTCTCATATTTCAGCATAATTTGAGATAAAGAGCCTAGGGGAAAGAAATTACATCTTGGGGATGGAGATTATACTTGAGATAGAGTGAACAAAAAAAAATGGTTGGGCTGGAGTAAGTATGTGAACTTAGTGATGGAGAGGTTTAACATGACAAATTGTAGGACATTGTGTGTTCTTATTATGATAGGGAAAATTTTATTTGTTGAACAATGTCCAATTTCTCCTAGTGAGATAATTGATATGATATGAGTACATTATACTAGTGCAGTCAAGAGTTTGATGTATGCAATGGCCTATACAAGAGAAAAAAATTCCTACTGCAATGAGAATCCTTAACCGATTTATGGCTAATCTTGGGCAAGTACATTATGATGTAGTGAAGAGGGTCTTCAAGTATTTGTGAGGTACATTTTGAGTATTCCTTATGTTATCATGGGTATCCTACAAGGGATAAACATTATTTTATATTTTTTGAATTTATGGATTTCGATTGGGTTAGAGATATTGATAGAAAAAGATCCACTAGTGGATATATTTTCACTATGTTTGGTGGTGCAATCAACTTTATGAGTAAGTAATAGGTTGTCATTTCTTTGTCCACTATAGAAGCATAGTATGTTATGTCAACTCATGCTTATAAGGAATCCATTTGGCTTAAGAAATTGTATTTAGATGTTGGGCTAGAGGCAGGATCCATTATGGTTAATTGTGATAGTCATGGTGTCATATATATGACACAGAACTCAAACTTTTGTGTGAGGACAAATAATATTGATGTCTAGTACCATTTTTTTCAAGATATGGTATAGGGTGTGAGGGTGATGGTAAAAAATATAAACACTTTGAATAGTGTTGTAGATGCATTGAAAAATCTAGCGAACATAGAAAAATTCAAGTGGTATTACAAGTCTATGGGCCTATCAGTCCCTAAAAATTAGATAAATGGTGTTGACAGTTATCTTTTCTCTTGCAAGGTGTTCAAAAAGTGGGAGAATGTTGGGAAATATGTCTCAACTTTTCTCATAATTTTAAGATTACAAAAGGTGTGACTTTTTTTTATCTATTTTTATGGATCTATGACAATTGCATTGAATGCGTAACAATTACAATTTAAGAAATCCAAATTACTTAATCGAAATTAACACACGAACATGATTAAATTAATAGAAATTACAAAGTGATGAAAATATAATGAGAGAAAGAGAGAGAGAAAGATGCAAACAAAGTTGATAACGAAATTCGTCATAAAAATGACTACGTCTCTGGGCCCCTTTCCAATGAGTGGACCGATCCAATTACTTCTCCAGAAAATTAGTACAACATGTTGGCATAATCTTCCCTTGGTTTACAAAGAAATTTGGCAAGCCATCCTTCAAAGTGTGCAAGAGCAACCTCCTGAATAGCATGGAAATTGAGCAAAATTTCTCCAAGGAATTTTCTTCTCCCATCACTTAGCTTCCATCCTACCCTTCTACCCCTTTTTATACACCAATATTACCCCAATTGGTTACTAACCAATTTATTTTACAATATTACCCATACAAGTACAAATCTCCCATAATCTCCCTTTTTTTCCATATGAAAACAATAATCCCCCTCTTAAAATAATCCTCAAATCTTGCAATAATTTGTTAAAGCCCTTTAACATGTTATTCTCAGGCCTTAGAGGTTTTATTTCAACCTCTTTAACAAATTGGAGGATTACAAATTTTAAATATTTGGGTGAAAATTTAAAAATAAGAGATTTCAGTTTTTGGCTTTTATCAAAACCAACTGATGCCAATATAATTTTAAAGCCATTAATTTATTTTAAGCCTCCTTAACTATCATGTAATGGGCTTCTAAAATTTTAAAAGGATTAAAATCCTCATTTATAGGGATTATTATATTTAGGAGAATTAAATCTTATTTAAAGATTTATGTATACGAAGGGATTTTCCTTTTCATGAAGAGTGGGAAGGAAAGAGGATTTTAAGGCATGGATTAAGGGATCAAATCCCACTAAATCCTCATTATTATTTTTATTTTTTATTTTAAAACCATATGTTTTTTTTTCTTCTAATAATTATGGTTGGATCCTTATTTATGCCAACTCACTACTCTTGCCATGTGTCCCACCAAGTGTCAAGTTTTGGTGATGCCACGTCATCATTTTGACCAAAACTTTGACTTCCCATAATTCCTTCATACGGACTCCAATTTGTGAAATGAATGTCGTTGGAAAGCTCTCAATGAGCTCTTCATGTTGAGACCAATGTTAACCACTTTTGGTGACTTTGAATTTTTGCTCTTTTCTTTAACCTGAGCCCTAAGTTGACCAAGGTTTGATTGATCATAACTCGAGCGCCGTAGCTCCATTTGACTTTGTTCAAGTTGTGTTGGAGTCAGGATTCCTAGCCCTTTCTAATGATGTTGTTTTTGGAGAAAAATGAGGAACTTCAATTTTTGGCAAAGATCCTCCAGATCATTTTTGGATATAAAATAGAAAAACTCAATTTCTTGGCTATAGGGTTAGTTTTTGGTTAAAATAAAAGTTCTTGGTTTCTTAGCACTAGGTCTACAATGGCTCTTTTTGTGTAGATCTCTTCAAGTACTTCAATTTTAAAGAAGGGCCCAATTGACCCATCCAATCAAAAGTTATGGCCTACGAAAGTTTTTATAGGAAATATAAAAAAATGTTGGAAGCATAAAAGAGTTGTAAAAGGGAGTTATACCTATTGACCAACTTGTGATGCATATTATGACACATCATAAGACATATTTGATTGGAGAATAATTTAGGCACTGAATTTGAGTGGCTTTAACTAATGAGTTTCTAATTACCATTTGAAGGTTTTGGGTTTTGTATCTCATATATATTAGGTGCTTGAGATGGAGGTTGTATGCAGAATTTTGTAGATACTATTAAGTTGTTAGAAATCCTTCAAATATTTCTTTGGTTATACGCCTGTGAAGGATTTCTCTGCAAGTGTATTGTAATAATGATTTATTGAATAATACATTGAGTTGCTTTGGAGTGAGATTTTTCTCTTAGAGGGGTTTTCCCCATGTACACATGTTATCGTATATAATGTTTATTTTCTATTTAAATGTGTTTTTGATTTTTGTAATTGCTAAAATATTAAAATTTTCATAACACTTTTATCAAAATATTAGTGTAGGAAGTGTTTCCATGTGCCTTACTTCCTTTCAATACTTAACTTTAAGCCTAATGAAAATTTCATATGACTAATGTCACCAATAGATTTGTCAATTTTTCAAACCCTAGAAGATGTTAGACAATTATCTCTACATTAGAAAACTATATGTATATCACTTTGGTTCAATTTCGTGTCTATGGAATAGATCATCACACCCATAAATTTGACCTCAATATATGGATCTAAACCCTACTCATAAAAATGATTTGCATTAAAATTAATGTCTAAAACCTACTTGAATTAATATATACTTAGAAGTTTCCTAAGCAACAAATGTTCTTCTTTGGTCAAACTCTTGTTGTCAAATTAATGGTTTGGTATAAATGATTAAATACAACAAGCAAACATGCAACAATGTCTAGGATGTTATGTAAGTTTACAATGTCCTCCTTGACAATGTGAATTGGAAGGACAACTTTTGAAGTGATGAAATTGAATTAAGATTTATATAAATTAATCAATTTTGAGCTCAAATTGACTCATAATAGCTACTAATTGGAGGGAGTTGACAAAAGCCCAATTTTAAATTTGGTTTTTTTTTAATTCTTCATTTCTATACATACAAATTTTACCAAAGATATAATGAATGAATATACTAAGAATCGAAGTTTGATCGAGCACTACCAAGGCCCTAGAATCAAAACTAGACATTCATGATAGAAAATTGATAGAGCTTTCCAACATCCCTGCAACACTCTCTTCCCTTGATCACAATCTTCATAGTGAGGGTATTCTAAACTGAGAAAACCATCATTACATATAAATTATGTAGGCTACAATTAACAGCTTGGAGGGCTCAGAGGGATTTAAATGGGTGATGGTCGAAGAATTCAAATGGTTGTTGTCATTTGGTTTTGATTTTAGCATTCTCTTGTGCATCTATTTAGATTGGCACCTTATATATGCATGTCATTTGTTCAAGTCTATATATTTTTCTTTAATAAAAATAAAAAATAAAAAAAATACATGGTTTGATTCTTTAACACTAAAGTGAATTGAAAAGTTCACATGAAATGAAAATATAAAAAACTTCTTGGCATCGAGAAGTGCCATCGAATGTCGATTGTGAAACGCCTCCACGCAGGATTGAACTACAGACCTTAATCTTTACAAGACTGATGATCAAACTATAGAGGCAGTTGTATGAAATTTTTAATTATATCATTTATTTGCAATCAAATTTTCTATTATCCTCAACCAACAATGTATTTTCTAGAAGTGATATAACATGAATGCATGTAAAGTGTAAAGTCGTGGGCATGTGAAGCCTGCATTTTTTGAGCACCAACTATGCTCATTTCATGAATAAAAAGCACTTGCTTCATATCAGTCATATCATTAAGAGATATAAACAATTATTTAGCTTCCTTTACAACTCACCAATTAAAATGTGCTTTGACTGATGCAAATAGAGGAAAGTCTTGAATTATCATTTCTTGTGTTTTCTTGGTTGTGTCACATTGTACCCACCAAGATCTACTAGGGTCTTTTGTTACATTAGGACATCCTTTGTGCTTGTGGCTTTCTAGCATTGTATCCACCAAAGCCCTTTGTGACTTTATGTGATGTTGGACTAATCTTTTGTTTGTTGTGTCAGTCATATGCATGCGATACGAAGTCACCTTGTTTTCTCAATATCCTGGTGCATGGTATCCCATGCTATATCAAAGTAAGTGCTCACTACATGGTAGTTTTATTTCAACACTCCAAATCCCTCCATCCATTTATGCCATGCATTTCTAATCCATTCATCCTTCATCCCTATCCCCCACATACCTATTCTATTTTTTTTCATCACTCCACTTAATCCTATATTTTGTATGCACACGAATCCTCAAGCATCTTTTCACCCATCCTAGTCATGTCATCATCCCTTCAATATTTTTAGGCTAATATAGTTTTTTTTGTCTAATCATATTTTCCTCAATCCTAATCATTTCATCCTCTCTTCAATCCTCTTAGACTAATATAGATTCGTTAGTCTAAGCATCTTTTCATTTTCCTAATCATTTCATCATCCCTTCGATCTTTTAGGCTAATATAGATTTTTTAGTCTAAGAATCTTTCCCTCCATCATATCCTTTCCTCATCCATCAAATTAATTTTAGGATAATATAGATTTTTTATTCTAATCATGTTTCTTCCATCGTATCCATCCATTTCATCAATCTCATTGCTCCATGAAAATCCTACTTCATGCAATCTAGTATAAATTATTCCATCACATATTTGGTCTTGTTCCTAGCCTTGTTGCAAGACTTGATCCCAACCATTATCATCATTTGGATGTATCCTTCCAAATCCTTGTGTTGTTTTAGGATATATTGTTCCATCAACAACACTCCAATCATCATCATCATTAGGATGTATCCTTCCCAATCCTTGTGTTGTTTTGGGATATATCGTTCCCACATCAACAACACTCCAATCATCATCATCAGGATGTATCCTTTCCAATCCTTGTGTTGTTTTGATATATATCATTCCCACATCAACAATACTCCCATCATCATCATCATCAAGATGTACCCTCTCGAATCCTTATGGTGTTTCAGGATAGATCGTTCCCTCATCAACAACACTCCATCCATCATCAATCAATCTTAGCTTTTTAGCATAATTGGGGAAACCTCATAGTTGTCTCTGAATATTTTTTTGATTGCTTTCTTATCATCTCCCCCTTCCATTATCTCTTCGTCATCCCATCATACTATATGTTCATCATCTTGCATCATCCTCCTCTTTTATCCTTCCATCATTCATCCATTTTGAGAGCACATCCATGTTCTCCCAAACCTACATGTCCTCTCGAGGGGACATCCTTAATCTTAATCATAATCTCCACTCTCATAATTTTTCTTCCTAGTCATTCCTTTGAATGACTGGAGCACCTTCTCTAATCTCACCATCTTCTTATTCATGCTATGTTTTAATATTCTTTAAAATGATGCTACTTCGTAACACCATTTCCAACCCAAAATCTAATCCTAATCATATCACTACTCCCCCTATTTCATCTACCCGTAATCCTCCACCTATGCCTAAAATATACAAATATCTCATTCCAGATGTCATCCAAGGACTCTTAACAAAGAAGTCATCACCAAATCTAAATCCTTAAGTTGTGGAGTTAATTCAGCCCACTCCACCATGGGTGATCCCACAATAGTGGTTTACAATTTTTGGCCAAACTGGACACTGAAATTATTATTTTGAACTAAATCTTCACATTCGGGCACCTATAGCAGCTAAACCATGAAGAATTTAAGAATGATGCAAACTAGAGTCTCATCACATTTTGTCTGTAGATTCTAAAAATATTTTTTTCAAAAATTTTGGAATCAGATTGCACTTCTTTTCCATCTCCATGAAAACTAGTTTTTTTAGAAAACAACATTTTTAAAAAATGGCGCACAGGTATAGCATTATAATTTTTCCATGAAGGATAAAATTATAATTCTTTCAAATTTAGATTAAGTAACTTCTGATATCTAGTGCTTCCACTAGGTTAGAAATTTTTTCTTTAATCAAGTTTTGAAGTCAAACCAATTAATTCAGACATAGCATGATTGTACAATGCATAAATTTTTTGCATATATCGAAATTCAATTTTATTTTTGTTAGATCAAGGACTTCAATATCTAGTGCACTCATATTTTTTCATTTTTTTTGATAATCTGCTATTTTTCCACATGTGCGGAACAAAGACCTTCGTTTTTGATGAAAAACCTATGTTTATTAAAACTAAAAAACAAATACATAATAAAACCAAAACATATTAAAATTATATTCATTGGATAGCTCGTTTTGAGGACTACCTGTTTCTAGTTGGGTTTGTGAAGATTCCTCCATTTTCATCCTCAACTCGAGCTCGAAGTGCAAAATTTGGGTTTTGTGTACCGGGGAGGGATGAGGATTTAGGGGTTCATATGAACCCTAGGGATTCAACCAAACCCATAGGGTTCCGAACCAAGGTTAGCTCAAACCTTGGTTCGGCGAACCTCTTCAAAGGGTGAACCCTTACATATCCATTTTTTTTTGGTGGCAAAGGTTTGGGGTTAGCTCAAACCGAGGTTCAGTCGAACCCCTTTTTGGTTTTAATTAGAACTTCTAGGTTCGTACGAACCCCCAAAATCACTTTTTTTGCCACGGGGTCATTTTTTCTTTGTTTTCCTTCCTTCGTCAAACTGTAAACCACTATTGTGGCTTCACCCCCATGTACAGTCACTAGTGATGAGGCCCTTCCCCATCCCATTCCTATCATTCCTCTTACCACTCCTAATACCATCCAAATTGTTGAAACCATCCCACTCATCGAAACCATCCAAATCTTATCCCCGTCTCCTACTCCTAGCATAACCAAATCCACTCCAATGAACTTCATGAATCCTCTATCATTCCATTCACTCCATATGAGGAGTCCATCCAACACTCACTATCACACCACCCACACAAGTTGAAACATGCCAAGAGCTTATTCCAAATCATAATCCCTTATCATCCATTCATCCAAAATCAAGATCTAGCTACCATCCCACCTAATCCCTCTCATGATTCCTTTTCATCCTCTCATCCAACTCAAGATCCTACCATCCCATCTATTCCATCTCATGATCCCTTATCATCCCCTCATCCAACTCAAGATCCTACCATCCCACCTTCCCTCTCATGATTCCTTAACATCCTCCCATCTACTCCATCTAATGATCCCTTATCATCCCCTCATCCAACTCAATATCCTACCATCCCATTGACTCCATCTCATGATCATTTATCACCTCTTATCCAAACTATCCCAACACTTCCTTCATATCCCTTTGTTCCTCTCACTTTCACCCATGGCAGTTCTCTTGATGAAGAAGAGTAAAGCATATCCACCACCTATCCTCCAACTAATAATTGACTCACATCACACTTCCAAAATAAAACACATCCTACTATAAAGTGAATGCTCAAGACCATGAACTATCAAGGAAAAGGCTTAGGACTACATGAGCAAGGTATATTGGAGCTCATTCATATCAAACAAAATCCACAAACACAAGGACTTAGATACATATCTCAATTCTCACAATTCAAATGTTGGTACAAACTTTGTACAACCTAAGCATGTCTCTTCTAAAAGAACAATAGTCGCTTCACACTTGTCCTCCAAACCATTTGTCATCATCCCCCTCATCCATCTTATCAACTCAAAAAAACTATCCATATCCCTCCTTCATCTTCCAAATCCATTTTGGGGCATTATGTCCCACAATCTACCATCTCCTACATCCATTTTAGGTCCTTATGTCCTATAATCTACCATAACGCATCATCCATATACTAAGTCCATTTTGGGCCCTTATATCCCAAAATCCCATCCTCCATCTTATCCTACTCATCCCCTCATCCACCAATCATCTATTCATATCACCCATCATTCTCATAATCCCTAACCAATATCAACAAAGGAACACCTACATGAACATCATACAACATCATCTATGCATCTTATCCAACATCCCAAGCCCATTACTCCATTCATATTCTCTCCACATATTTCATGTCCTCACACCCATACCATTGCTATTGGAAGCAATTTGGATTCCAAAATAAAAATACATACAAAAAAACATCCACATGGATCTAGAGATCACCATGTTCACTCAAAAATACATGATGGAGAAAATACAAATCCAATCCCCAAGTACAATCAAACCCAAAGGCCACAAAGTCCCACCAAAGAAAAAAATAAAATCATGTGGATCATAAAGAAAAAAGATGCAATGCATTCAAATGAAAAATCCATAGTGGCATACAAAGTTCCTAATCCAAAAGCTAATCATCCTCATCTTCCATCTCCTAAATCTATTTTGGGTCCATATGTCCCAAAATTCATTATCTCATCTCCTCTATCATCCCCACACTCTCCATCCATTTCTCTTTCAATCATTCAACACCCATCACAATATGTGTCAATGCTAGTCCCAACATCATCCCCACATCACATTCACCTATATCATCATACCATCCATATACTTTCCAACATCCCATCCATTATCCCACCTATCTCTCCCATCAAATCCCTATAATCCATTCCCTTTCATAATCCATATATCCTAGTAAGTTTGTACCAACATCCAACAGTCACTTCAAACCTGGGCTCTTATTACCTTAGTATAGAACTTTTTGATTGAGTCCTTCTTCCACTTATCACCTATATTCCAAATCCACTTATCCACATCCCTATCCTCATACATCTCCATCCACACACTTATCCAAAAATTCCAAAAATTCCAAAAAAGTTTGAAAAACAAAAAAGTCAAAAAATAGTAAAGACAAAAAATTGTCCAATGGTGAAAACTTGGAAAATAGGTGCCTTGGGCAAGTACCATGATGAAAACTTGGAGAACAGGTTCCTTTGGAAAGTGCCATGATGAAATCCCAAAAAATAGGCATAATGTGTAAATCCCTCGTTTTTTTCTCTCCACACTTGGGGGTAACTCCATTCTAAGGCATAATGTGTATATCCTCCCATCTCTCCACACTTGGGGGTAACTCCATTCTAAGCATCCCCATCCTTCATCTCCTCCATCCAACCTATCCTACCCATCCTACCTATCATATCCCATTTATCGCAATCCCTCCATTTCTGTATGACCTTGATAAGGACAAGGGAAAATATATATGCATGCTTTGGACACCTATTGGCATACATCCCCTTTATCCACACACTATCATATTCCTTATCCACCCATCCTGCTATCATCTATCTAGCTTCCTTATCCACCCATCATATCTTCATCCATCTACCTCCCTTATCCAACCATCATGTTATCATTCATCTACCTATCTTATCTTCCCATCCTCCTATATTCCATCCCTCCTGCCTCATCACACATTACATACCTAGAGTGGGGCATTTTTTCCTTTATGACATGGTCCTTGGATGTTTCATTCCATCCCACCCATTCTAATTCATATTATCCTCCTTCCATCTCCCCACCCTTATCTTCCCTTCCATCCATCCAATAATCCCTGCCATCTCAAAATCCTTATCCACCTCATTCCTTCATCCTATCATCCTTCCATCTCACCATCTTTATTTCCCTATCCTCCTTCTATTAATACCTACAAAAAATTCATCCCTTCCTCTCATGATCCCTCGATCTCCCCATCCTTACCTATCTATCCATTCATCCCACTCATACCTTCCATATCCCAATACTCATATCCCTATAATTTTATCTTATCATCCTCCCTTCTCACCTCCCTTACCTCTATATCCATCCACCATCTCATCCTTCTATCCTAGATAATCCCTTGTCATTAGTATCTAGTTATAGGCTACATCCATGCAATCCAATGCCATCTATCCCACCATCATCACTCCTACCTCTTTCCCACATCTTTCTAATCTCCTTTCTCTTTTTTTCACTCGTCTTTCCATCCCATTATCCTCTCCTAATTAATGTTTTGATGACTTAGATAACTATCCCATTCTTGATCTTCACACAATCAACATCCTATTGTAAATATTGTATACCCTATATATATTGCATGTCCTATACATAAGGTCATTCTTGTCTCATCATCTAGGTTCATCCTTGTACATACTTGTCACTAGGTCTCATCCTTGTGTTTGTTGTGTCATCAAGCATCCCCTATCAAACTAGTACTTCAACAAAATCCATTAGCCCCTTTGGGTTTCAAGTATCTTGATCATCTCTTTTCATGAGAATCCTAGGTCTTACCTATCCATCTCTATTCTTTGTAGGATATATTGTTCCTCACATCAGACCACAACAACTCCATCCCTCATCCTTATGGAAAAAGGTTCTTGAAATATTTTGTTATTTCATTTGTGTTTTTGGAATCTTTGTTTATCTTTCTTTTGAGCTTCATACTCTACCTACTCAAGATCACCACGATCTATTATATCATGGTGTTCTTTGACTGATGTGACTGGGGGAAAGTCTTAACTTTTCATTTCTTTTGTTTTCTTGGTTGTCTCACATTGTATCCACCAAGATCTACCAGGGTCTTGTGTTACATTGGGGCATCCTTTGTGCTTGTGGTTTTCCAACATCAT
>VDFB02301969.1:0-22577 GCA_007258455.2 Sequoia sempervirens | reverse complement strand
CCTCCTTCATCTTCCAAATCCATTTTGGGGCATTATGTCCCACAATCTACCATCTCCTACATCCATTTTAGGTCCTTATGTCCTATAATCTACCATAACGCATCATCCATATACTAAGTCCATTTTGGGCCCTTATATCCCAAAATCCCATCCTCCATCTTATCCTACTCATCCCCTCATCCACCAATCATCTATTCATATCACCCATCATTCTCATAATCCCTAACCAATATCAACAAAGGAACACCTACATGAACATCATACAACATCATCTATGCATCTTATCCAACATCCCAAGCCCATTACTCCATTCATATTCTCTCCACATATTTCATGTCCTCACACCCATACCATTGCTATTGGAAGCAATTTGGATTCCAAAATAAAAATACATACAAAAAAACATCCACATGGATCTAGAGATCACCATGTTCACTCAAAAATACATGATGGAGAAAATACAAATCCAATCCCCAAGTACAATCAAACCCAAAGGCCACAAAGTCCCACCAAAGAAAAAAATAAAATCATGTGGATCATAAAGAAAAAAGATGCAATGCATTCAAATGAAAAATCCATAGTGGCATACAAAGTTCCTAATCCAAAAGCTAATCATCCTCATCTTCCATCTCCTAAATCTATTTTGGGTCCATATGTCCCAAAATTCATTATCTCATCTCCTCTATCATCCCCACACTCTCCATCCATTTCTCTTTCAATCATTCAACACCCATCACAATATGTGTCAATGCTAGTCCCAACATCATCCCCACATCACATTCACCTATATCATCATACCATCCATATACTTTCCAACATCCCATCCATTATCCCACCTATCTCTCCCATCAAATCCCTATAATCCATTCCCTTTCATAATCCATATATCCTAGTAAGTTTGTACCAACATCCAACAGTCACTTCAAACCTGGGCTCTTATTACCTTAGTATAGAACTTTTTGATTGAGTCCTTCTTCCACTTATCACCTATATTCCAAATCCACTTATCCACATCCCTATCCTCATACATCTCCATCCACACACTTATCCAAAAATTCCAAAAATTCCAAAAAAGTTTGAAAAACAAAAAAGTCAAAAAATAGTAAAGACAAAAAATTGTCCAATGGTGAAAACTTGGAAAATAGGTGCCTTGGGCAAGTACCATGATGAAAACTTGGAGAACAGGTTCCTTTGGAAAGTGCCATGATGAAATCCCAAAAAATAGGCATAATGTGTAAATCCCTCGTTTTTTTCTCTCCACACTTGGGGGTAACTCCATTCTAAGCATCCCCATCCTTCATCTCCTCCATCCAACCTATCCTACCCATCCTACCTATCATATCCCATTTATCGCAATCCCTCCATTTCTGTATGACCTTGATAAGGACAAGGGAAAATATATATGCATGCTTTGGACACCTATTGGCATACATCCCCTTTATCCACACACTATCATATTCCTTATCCACCCATCCTGCTATCATCTATCTAGCTTCCTTATCCACCCATCATATCTTCATCCATCTACCTCCCTTATCCAACCATCATGTTATCATTCATCTACCTATCTTATCTTCCCATCCTCCTATATTCCATCCCTCCTGCCTCATCACACATTACATACCTAGAGTGGGGCATTTTTTCCTTTATGACATGGTCCTTGGATGTTTCATTCCATCCCACCCATTCTAATTCATATTATCCTCCTTCCATCTCCCCACCCTTATCTTCCCTTCCATCCATCCAATAATCCCTGCCATCTCAAAATCCTTATCCACCTCATTCCTTCATCCTATCATCCTTCCATCTCACCATCTTTATTTCCCTATCCTCCTTCTATTAATACCTACAAAAAATTCATCCCTTCCTCTCATGATCCCTCGATCTCCCCATCCTTACCTATCTATCCATTCATCCCACTCATACCTTCCATATCCCAATACTCATATCCCTATAATTTTATCTTATCATCCTCCCTTCTCACCTCCCTTACCTCTATATCCATCCATCCATTAACCCATTCATCCTCTCATCCTTCCATCTCACCATCCTTATCTCCCTCTCTCCATCCATGAACTCCATCCTACCATCTCATCGTTCTATCCTAGATAATCCCTTGTCATTAGTATCTAGTTATAGGCTACATCCATGCAATCCAATGCCATCTATCCCACCATCATCACTCCTACCTCTTTCCCACATATTTCTAATCTCCTATCTCTTTTTTTCACTCGTCTTTCCATCCCATTATCCTCTCCTAATTAATATTTTGATGACTTAGATAACTATCCCATTCTTGATCTTCACACAATCAACATCCTATTGTAAATATTGTATATCCTATATATATTGCATGTCCTATACATAAGGTCATTCTTGTCTCATCATCTAGGTTCATCCTTGTACATACTTGTCACTAGGTCTCATCCTTGTGTTTGTTGTGTCATCAAGCATCCCCTATCAAACTAGTACTTCAAAAAAATCCATTAGCCCCTTTGGGTTTCAAGTATCTTGATCATCTCTTTTCATGAGAATCCTAGGTCTTACCTATCCATCCCTAGTCTTTGTAGGATATATTGTTCCTCACATCAGACCACAACAACTCCATCCCTCATCCTTATGGAAAAAGGTTCTTGAAATATTTTTTTATTTCATTTGTGTTTTTGGAATCTCTGTTTATCTTTCTTTTGAGCTTCATACTCTACCTACTCAAGATCACCACGATCTATTATATCATGGTGTTCTTTGACTGATGCGACTGGGGGAAAGTCTTAACTTTTCATTTCTTTTGTTTTCTTGGTTGTCTCACATTGTATCCACCAAGATCTACCAGGGTCTTGTGTTACATTGGGGCATCCTTTGTGCTTGTGGTTTTCCAACATCATATCCACCAAATCCCTTTGTGACTTTGTGTGATGTTGGACTAATATTTTATTTTTTGTGTCAATCCTATGCATGCAATATGAAGTCACATTGGTTTCTCAATACCCTGGTGCATAGTGTCCCATGCTATATCAAATTAAGTTCTCACTACATGGCAATTTTATTTTGGTGCTCCAAATCCCCCCATCCATTTATCCCATGTGTTTCTAATCCATTCATCCTTCATCCCTATCCCCCATATACCTATCCTATTTGTTTTCATCACTCCACTTAATCCTAGATTTTGTATGCACATGAATCCTCAAGCATCTTTTCACCCATCCTAATCATATCATCATCCCTTCAATATTTTTAGGCTAATATAGATTTGTTAGTCTAAGAATTTTTTCCTCAATCCTAATAATTTCATTATCTCTTCAATACTTTTAGACTAATATAGATTTTTTAGTCTAAGCATCTTTTCATCTTTCCTAATCATTTCATCATCCCTTCAATCTTTTAGGCTAATATAGATTTGTTAGTCTAAGCATCTTTCCCTCCATCGTATCCTTTCCTCATCCATAAAATTAATTTTATTCTAATGTAGATTTATTAGTCTAAGCCTATTTTCTTCCATCATATCCATCCATTTCGTCAATCCCATTTCTCCATGAAAATTTTACATCGTACAATCTAGCACAAATCATTCCATCACATCTTTGGTCTTGTTCATATCCTTGTTGCAAGCCTTAACCCCAATCATCATCATCATCAAGATGTATCCTTCTCAATCCTTGTGGTGTTTTGGTAAATATCGTTCCATCAACAATACACCAATCATCATCATCATTAGGATGTATCCTTTCCAATCCTTATGTTGTTTTGGAATATATCATTCTGACATCAACACTCCAATCATCATCATCGGGATGTATCATTCCCAATCCTTGTGTTGTTTTGGATCCATATATCATTCCCACATCAACAACACTCCCATCATCATCATCAGGATGTACCCTTCCCAATCCTTGTGTTATTTTGAGATATATCGTTCCCACATCAACAACAGTCCATCCATCATTAATCAATCTTTTTTTTTAGCATAACCAGTGTAACCTCATAGTTGTCTTTGAATCCTTTTGTGCTTGCTTGATTATCATCTCCTCCTCCCATCATACTATATGTTCATCTTACATCATCTTCCTCCTTTATCCTTCCATCCTCTCATCCATTTTGAGATCACACCCATGTTCTCCCAAACCTACATGTCCTCTCGAGGGGGCATCCTTAATCCTAATCATCATATCCACTCATCATCTTTCTTCTTTGTCACACTTTTGAATGATTGGGGCACCTTCCCTAATCTCATCATCTTCTTCTTGGTGCTATGTTTTAATATTCTTTGAAATGATGCTACTTCGTAACACCATCTCAAAGAGGTGAAAAATGTAGACACCTAAAATTGGCCACTTTGTTTGGTCAATTTACTCATAATTCAATCAATTTTGTATCATCTAT
Source organism: Sequoia sempervirens (assembly GCA_007258455.2). Taxonomy (NCBI): domain Eukaryota; kingdom Viridiplantae; phylum Streptophyta; class Pinopsida; order Cupressales; family Cupressaceae; genus Sequoia; species Sequoia sempervirens. Next base: position 18,197 of record VDFB02301969.1, on the reverse strand, counting down.
ATTAATTAAATAATACCATATTATTTAATTAATATTCAATTATATCGTATCCCTTCATCCTAATCTATTTCTTCTATTATACCTAAACCCTAGCCTAAAGTAAATAACTACCTTTAATTATTTACACCCATCCCATTCATATATTAAGTTAAATAAATTCCCTTATGTATTTAATTTAATTCCCAAATACCCTTTCCTCCAAATAGGTATTCAATATAATTATTTAATTCCTATTTTTCTCTCTCCAATTGCCACATCCTCCAACACCCCCACTTGCACTAATCCTAATCCTAACTATTCACCTAATCTCCCCATAATCATTTACACACACTTAATCATTGATTAAGTGGGTCAACCCTCCCAATCACATTAATCACATGACCTTTTGTGCTTGTGACATGGGCTTGGTACCATGTCACATGGGCCTTGTACCCTCAAGGGTACAATCTCCCTCCCAATCCCTCTCCTTGTGAAACTTGGCACAATCTTGTGGCTTGAGAGATCTCAATCACTCTCAACTATTGATCCAAAGATCAAATCTCAACCCTTCATCCATTTTCCTCCTATCCTATATATCCATCACTTAGCCATTTATAAAAAAACACACTTATTTTTCATTGAAGAGTTGTTATGCTGCCAAAATTTCTAGTGAGCACACATCGAATTGGAAAACTTGGGAAAATATATTCAACAGGAGGCTCATTATATCAATTTGAGCTTTCTTAGCCTTATTCGAGTGTTGTTTTATTTTTTGTGTTGTTTGGGTTTTAATTGCAATTTCCATTCACTTTAGGCACAAATTTCACTACACACAGATACAATGCATGAGAAGAAATGTTATTTTCATCTTTAGCCCCTTCATGGAGCAAGAGTGGCATGAAAATGTTTTAGTTTGCAGATAATTGAGTATGTCTCGATCTCGAGACTTGGTGAGTGGCACCTATGGATAATTGAGTTTGTCTTGATCCATAATTTTGTAGTTGTGTACTTGTGGATAATTGAGTAAGTTTTGATCCACAAATTGAGGTATATTATTGTCAATAATAGAGTTAGTCTTGATTTACAATTGGTCGGTGTTTTTCTTACTATGGATAATTGAGTGAGTCTCAATTCACAGTTGGTTGATGTCTTTTCTTGTGGATAATGGATTTTGACTCAATTCATAGGTGGAGTCGTGTACTTGTGGATAATCGATTATTTTTTGATTCATAAGTATTTTATAGGTTTGATAGTCAGGAGATCCAATGATGTGTTCAGCTTGGTGTTTCGTAGGTGAGTGAGGAGAATTGGTGGAGATACTTCATCAAAGTCTTCAAAAGGGTTGTTGTGTTTAATAATATCCTTTGTTTGAATTGATAGAATAAGGGAGGAAATATTGGAATATTACATCATTAGGTAGTTAGAGTAAACAATAATAAATAAAACAAATGAGTCAGTTTAATATGTTAATAGTCCTGGTTAGTTTTGGGATTTATTCCAATAAGGTAATTTGGGGTGGTTATTCATGGGAAATGTAATATTTTAAAAATAAAATGAATTCAATGTAAAAATATCCTAAAGAATTTAATCAAATTCTATTTTATGTTTTATTATGCAAGAATGGTTTGATTTGGTTTTTTGTGTGTGTGCTCTACCATTCTCAATAGTTACCAAATAAAAAAGTTTCATCCATCAACCATTGTGGATAAAACCCCCCATGGAGCTTTGGATGGGACAAAAAAAATCACTTTAGCACCTTCATGTATTCAGTTGTAAGGCATATTCTCATGTGCCTAAGGAGAAGCACTCAATGTTGGATGAAAAGGAAGTTAAGAGTATCTTCATTGGCTATGGTGTCAGTGTGAAAGGGTGCAAGCTTTGTAATCATGTGGTTAACAAAGTTTTATATAATTACAATGTGATTCAAAGAGATAAGGCATCCTATATTTGTGCAACCAAAAAAAAATTTGGACTTAAAAAAAATAATACACGGGACTTGGTTCAATTGGTTAAAGGATAGAAATCCATTAGTTGGAAATAGGTGCTTAAGAAAAAGTTTGACCTAAAATTGTGAAAATTTCAAGGTGAGATTAGTTTTGAAAGGATGCTCCTAGGTTGAGGAGATATACTTTTCTGATTTTTTTCTAGTTGCTAAGTTGACATCTATTAGGTTCTTATTATCATTTGGAACAACTTTTAATTTAGAGATAGAAAGGATATACGTGAAAACGCATTCCTACATGGTGACTTCGAGGAGGGAATCTATATGACATATTCAAAGAGCTACATTGAAAAAGGTAAGGATTCATTATTTTTTATATTAAAAGTCTTTGAATGGTCTCAAAGTATTTCCTACAATGTGGTACCCAAAAATAATATTTTTTATGCTAATATATATATGAATAGGGATTTAAAGTCTCAAAATTTAGCATAATTTGACATGAATATATTTTTGGGCCAAAGTAAGTATGTCAATTCTATACTACAATGTTTAAGTCATGGCTAATAGCAAACCATTTCAAATGTTACAATTTTTTTGGGAACTAAGCTTGTAATTGAGTAGTGTCCTACAACACCCACAAAGATGAAGGGTTTGACCTATGTTCCTTATTCTAGTGTAGTTGGTAGTTCATTATGAGTTACTTTCTATAATAGACTAGACATTACCCAAGCAATGGGAATCTTTTAAGCCATTGCATGGCTAATCTTGGCATACATCATTGGCTTGTAGTTGAGATATTTTTTCTATACTTACAAGACACTCTAGGGTATTCTATTTTCTACTAGGGTGGTACTTTAGGTGACTTTAAACGAACTTGTAGAAATTCTATAGGTGACCTACAATCAACCCATAGAGGTTACATAGGTCACTTGAAGCATTCCTGTAGATGTGTTGGTGGTACTTGTAGCACATTAGACAACTTGTACATCCAGCTTGTAGAGGCTCTATAGATGACTTGCAACCAACCTATAGAGGTTATACAAGTCACCTACAATATTTAGTGGATATCCTTGAGGATATATGAATTTTGATTGGGAAAGTGATGTTCATAGAAAAAGATCTAGACCAATAGTTGTGTTTTAACTTTTTTGGTGGTGCAATTAGATGGATGAGAAAGTCACTACCAATGTTGATTTTATGGTAGCTTCTTATGCATGTAAGGAAGCCATCTAGCTTCAAGGATTGTGTTCAAATATGGAGTTGATATGTGGGGTCAAGTCAAATAGCTATTATAGTTTAGTGTGATTGGTCTAGCAAAGAACCCAACCTTTAATGTGAGATGAAGCACATTCCTATCTAGTAGCATTTTGTTTGAGATGGTAGAGGATGGAAGGATGATGTTGGAGAATATTTATACCAACAAATGTTGTAGAGGCATTCACAGAGCTAGTAAGCATAGAGAATTTTAGGCGGTGCAACGAGTCTATGGGCCTCTCAACCCCTAGCAAGAAAATGATAATGTTGGAGTTTTATTTTGTTCTCTACGAAGCTGTTTTGACAAGTGAGAGAATGTAGGGAAAGGTGTCTCAACCTTGCATCCCAATGTTTTATATTTATTTATTACTTGGTCTTTATTTGGGAAAGAGGGCATCCCAATGAGGTGTCATTGAAAGTCATGTGTCAACTATCTTGAGATGTGTGTAAGAAGTCATAAAGTATATAATGTCATATGGTTTCATTATGGCATTGTAAGATGGGAGCTATTTATGATAGATTATATGGCATGTAAGAGCACGATTGTAGGGAAGTGGCATTGGAATCTTAACCAACATTATGATACTTATGTCATAAAATGTCTTCACATGGATAATGGAGACAAAATTGGGTGCTTAATTTGGTGGTCAACTATTATAAGTTATATGACAGATATAATAGAATAATATAAAAAATAGCTAGGAAGACCAAGACCAAGGAAGATGTTGGAAGCTGTGTCATAGGGTTTCAAGCACAATACCTCTTACATGTTGTTGGTACATGGTTTTTCAAAACTATTAGATTGTTTCTTGTTTGTGCTTCATCTATTTATTGGGTGCTTGGGTTGGAATATGATAAAGTGAATTTGCAAGTATTGTTTTGTTGTCAGAGTTACTCCTAGATTTAATATCAATGATATTCATGTAAGGGTATATGCTTAGATATTGTATTGTAACCTTTGTTGTTGATAATACAATTGTTCCATGCTTTGGAGTGTAGAGTTTTTCTCTCGAAAGTGTTTTCCCATGTATATCATCTTGTTATAGTAAATTTTTCTTTGTATCTATGCTTTCATGAAATGATCGAGATCAAATTTTATGTGCATTCTCATCTCGTAATTTTTCTGTGTTGGATAGGTGCCCCCTCCCCATATGTATTTAACTCTTTTGGTTTACTATTGATTTTTTCCATTCTCTTCTCTAGCTCAATCTCATTCTAATGATAGATTGTGGAGTATTATGATTTGAAACATTGGTCTTAATAAATATTACACAATCAAATCTAAAAATCTATGCATTTTGATATCATGGAAAGCGGAAAATCCATGCTAAGAAGTGTTCCACATAATTACTTGCTTTCAAAAATAATGAATAGATATATTAAAAATGAAGATCGATGTAGATAGAATTAGATAAGACTTGAATTATTTGTGAACTTGTATACTAGTCTAGGGGTAGGGTATGTAAGTTTGTTTTGGAATCTTTTTGTTAGTTAATTATGAATCAAGTTTCATTTGTGAGACGGAACATTTGGAGTGTTGTGAAGGATAATAGTGCTCATCTCTACAATTAACACGACATTCATGATGCAAAATTGACAGAGCTTGCAAAATCGACATTCATGATGCAACACGCTGTACTCCCTTCCAAATTGTGCAAAATTTCAGTCTGTAGTTAACAGATTGGCTGGTCAAGAGGTACTTTCCACCAAATGGTATTATAATCGTCAAACGATTGATCATAAGATGCCTTCACGCAGGATCGAACTGCGGACCTTCAGTTTACAAGACTGACGCTCTACCACTGAGCTATAAAGGCGGTTGTTTTCAAGTTCATTTAGTTTATGAATAAAATTATACCATTAACCATACTTGGCAATGCACTTGACAAAAGTGGTTGAACGCGAATGTATGTAGATCAATAAATCGATGGGCATCCAATATCTCAAATTAAAAGTGAAGAAAAATGGCAATGTTTATTATCTGCAGTAATTTTCAAACTTTAGAGGGGCATTCCGAGAATTGAACTCGGGACCTCTCGCACCCTAAGCGAGAATCATACCACTAGACCAAATGCCCTTACGCGTTGACATTGTATTAACGGCACGGAATTATTGTAATTCTGAGACGGCAAAAATTCGAAATCCAGAGAAAATTAATGGTTTATGTTGAGAGTGGGATTTGAACCCACGCCCTTTCGGACCAGAACCTTAATCTGGCGCCTTAGACCAACTCGGCCATCTCAACCTATGGCCTGACATTTTTTAGTTATAGTTGATGATTCTAACTTAGTAAATATATTCTTTTGTTTGTAGTTACTTTCAATCGAACTCGATTTTAATGACTCCCCTTGATTGAAGATCGGTTTGGTAATTGCAGAAGTAGATACATACATACCAATAATTTTATGTTTTCTAACCATTACTTAGTTAAATGCTCATCACTTACTCAATTATGTTAGATAATTTATACAAATTTGTTTTTTTTTTAAAAATATAATTACAATTGAATTACTACAATAATTAATGAAATGTTAGATTAATAATTATTTTTATTTATCTACTTGAGTTGGACTACTCAAGGATGGATTCTCTATATAGTCCTCAAGGCTCCTTAATGTGTGAGAAGGCATGAAATGTTAAACCCCAAGTTTTAAAAGAAGATTAATTGTTACTACACAAGTCCCAAGAAGATAAAGTAATGACCCTTAGTTAAAAGTATGGGTAAAATATCATTGATTTATTCTTTCACATTATTTCATCAATAGCTAAAGGTCCACATAAGTAAATAAAAGAAGATAGAAATTGCAAATCTAAATACACAAAGAGAAAACATGAAAAACACATCCAACATTTAAAAAAAGATAACAAATAATTTTGGTTGAAAAGAATTACCACTACACTAGGGATTCCCTTGCACTAGAAGCACCAATAAATAAAAAGAGTGGTCCCATGTGTTGGAAATATGAGTAGCTTGTGTGTTGTCATTGATGTCAACAAATCTTTGTTGTTGCATTAATGTCAATAGGTCTATGGAGATGCTTTCATTGGTTGCATTATGTCGTCATTAGTAGTATTATTGATGCCAACCTGTAGTGTTGTTTTGACAAGAATGTGTTGGTGATGTCCAACCTCTTATGTGGTTGAGATGCTGAGAAGGTGTCCTAGATGATGAGAATGTGTTTTTGGTGCTTCATTTCCAAGTGCTTTTGAGAAAAATTGAAGAAAAGAGAAAATAGCGTGGTTGAGAGGTGTACAGTATAGTAGAGTGGTGTTCAATGTTTCGCTCTGCATTTCTTCATTATTGAAGATATGCATATGCGGTTTGGATATGTTGATCAGAGGTGTTTAGAGGTGTTATATCCAAAGTTTTAGGTTTTGGATTGTTGTGCAGATAAAGTTGTGTTCACCAATGCGAGAATTGCAAAAGCAATGTTGTCTAGGAGAAATGATTTTGTTTCACATTCCTCTATAGTGTGGTTTTTGATCTTGTGGATATGAGGGTGTCCTTATATTGCTCATATCTATCTCTAGTCTAATTTTCTTGTGTTTTGGTGCTCCACAAGGTTTGATTTAGGTGTTGCAATGGGTGGAAGGTTAGCTGGTTATGCAGAATGTGTTGGAATATGTGCCTCAATTCTTATTGACATGTAACTCCTGCAGGGCAAAGTCGCTGTGACATTATTCATGTTTGGACGACTAGCTGTTATGATTCTCTTGAAATGATCATGTCGCCAAGATAGAGTTGATGTCTTGCCGACAATTCTATCGCTGTGATCTTTCTGTGTTCGATGTGACCTTTTGTCGAAGGAGACCTCTGGCCGATAAAGGTTGCTATCGGGTGTCAAAGCGGATGACGGAGTAGCTCAAGGATCTCGGGGAGAAGTCTCAGTGATGAAGGAAAGGTCTCGCCGACATGAGTATTCACTTGTGGTCTTCGCGGTGAATCAAAGACTTCGGTATGAAGTCTTGGCGACCAATGGAGAGTCTCGCCAATAGTTTGGAGTAACATAAGAGTGCTCGGTGAAAGGTCTTGGCAAAGGTCAAATGTCTTGCCGACTCGATAAGACATGAGTGCTCGATGTGAGGTCTCGACGCTCGCTATGAGGTCTCAACGAAAGACAAAAGTCTTACTCGGTAAGACTTGGTTGCTCGATGTGAGGTCTCGGCGCTTGATGAAACGTCTTGACGAAGACAAAAGTCTTGTCGACTTGGTAAGACTTGTTTGCTCGGAGTGAAGTCTTGGTGAAAGACGAATGTCTTGCCAACTGTCAAGTGCTCCAGTGAAACTTGAGGAGACTCGGCGAAACCTCTTGGCGAAAGACGAATGTCTTGCCGACTGTCAGGTGCTTTGGTGAAACTTCAAGAAGACTCGGCAAAACCTCTTAGCGAATGGAAAGTCTTGTCAATGGCAAAGTTGAAGTCTTTGTGACTTTGTGAGCATCGGTATGAGTCTAGCCGATGAGAAATCTCTTGCCGATAGGAATGCATTGGATGTCGATGGATTCAGTATGACTCATGGCGTTCGTTATAATGTTTTGCCAACTATTTGGACTTATGTCGATATCGATATGAAGACTTTGTGGCATCGGGGAGACACTGTTAGTGTCTCACCAATATGCCAACAAAGTTGAACGCCCTTGACCAGATTGACCATCCTATGTGGAGCTTCGTGGACCAATCAGAGGAAGCGATTTTCAAAAAAATGGCAGTTAGATTTCTGCAATAGTTGTGACGCTGGAGCTAAACTACAATGCTCAAGAGGAAACTTTCTATGTGAGGCAATGGTGGATAAGGATGAACAGAAGGTAAAAATTAGAAGTGATATGATTTAAAGGATTGATTATGATTTGGAAAAAAAAAAGAGAGTGTGAATCAAATTTGTTGAGAGCATTTTTCTAAGGGATTAACAGTGAATGAAACTATTGTGAACTTATACCAGAGAGTTGTATCTTTGTTTGTATGTAATTTGTTTGTTACTGTAATACAAAGAGATTCAGCTTGGTGTGGTGGGTTTTTTCCTAAAAGGGTTTCCCACGTAAATATGTTGTTCATTGTCTTTAAGTATCTTCTATGTTTTTGAAAATCATTTATGTGTGTCTTAATTGGATTGTAATTTGAAAATTAAAAGTACTATCTGCTTACTTCCCTGTGCTTTTGATGTTAGGAAAGTTGCTTCCGCACCTCTTGCTTTCCTTACAAGTGGTATCAAAGCCTGGCCAGTTGTGTTATCCTTGTGAGAGGGTTGGGTTTTTTGTGTCAATTCTTTTTCAGTGGGAGTTTGTTAGAGGTCTGATAGTTTAATTACAAATTAAGATGGCGAGCACATCCGGGAAGATGGAAATAGAGAAATTCAATGGTAGCAATTTTGAGTTGTGGAAACTCAAAATGGAAGATCTGTTAGTGGATCGTGATCTGTGGCTTGCTGTGTCTAGAACAATGCCTCAAGGAATGAAGCAAGAGGATTGGGATCTTGCAGATAGAAAGTCTAAGGGGCTGATAAGGCTCTATTTGGTAGACTGTGTTCTTCTGAACGTGCATGAAGAAAAGACTGCATCTTCCTTGTGGAAAAGACTGGCATCTATTTATCAAGGAAAGTCCTTGGTGAACAAATTATTCTTGAGGAAGAAGCTGTACTCTTTGAGAATGCAAGAGGGAGGATCAGTTGCTGATCACTTGAATGCTTTCAACATGTTGATTGCTCAGCTAACATCTGTTGGTGTGAAAATTGAAGATGAAGATTGTTGCATGTTGCTGCTATGTTCATTTCTAGATTCTTGGGATCATCTGGTGATGGCTATTGGGAGTACGACATCCACTTTCAAGATGGAAGATGTTGTTGCTTCTTTGTTGTCAGAAGAGATGAGAAAAAAATCTTCTGAGATGGAAAAGGAGGCTCTGGCTATTAGAGGAAGATCGAAGGAGAAAGGCAAGAAGAAGGACAAGAAATCCAAATTGAAATCAAAAGGGAGATCAAAGTCCCCTGGCAAGAAGTCCAAGGTGAAATGATGGAACTGTGGGCAACCTGGTCATGTCCGAAAGGATTGCAAGGAGGAGAAAAAGAAGAAGAACTCTTCTGGAAATGATTCTTCTCAGAGTGATGCAGACGCCTTTATTGCAACTTTGGCTACATGGGCATCAGATGATGTCTGGCTGATTGATTCTGGAGCATCTTTCCACATGACATCTCATAGAGATTGGTTCACAAAGTATGAAAACTATGATGGTGGAAAGGTGTATTTAGCAAGTGATTCATCTTTGGAAATTGTTGGCCATGGAAGAGTTAGAATTCAATTCCCTGATGGAAGAGTGAAGAGAATCAATGATGTGATGCATATACCAGGTCTAGCTCAAAATTTACTTTCTGTAAGTAAGCTGAATGATATCGGAGTGTAGGTCACATTCTCTGGAAATGGTTGCAAGATGACTAGAGGCACAATGGTGCTGGCTAGGGGTGCTCGAATTGGTACCTTGTACAAGTTGGATGCACATGTTGTTCAATGCATTAGTGTCTCTGCAAAGTCACTAAAAGCTACTCATGGAGAAAAGAAGGAAAACATTCCTGATGGTGTAAACTCCATGGAGGTTAAACTTCCAACAGAGAAGACTATGCTCTAGCATCATAGGCTAGGCCACATTGGTGAGAAAGGTTTAAAAACCTTAAAAAATAAAAACCTGGTAGAAGGGCTTGAAGATTGTAACCTTGAGTTCAATTTTTTTGAACATTGCATATATGGTAAACAGCACTGTGTTTCATTTTATTCTAGTCCTCACAAATCTTCTGGTTTGCTTGATTATATTTATTCTAATGTTTTTAGTTCAGTGAATGTTCCTTCTCTGTCTAAATCAAGATATTATGTGTCGTTTATTGATGATTATTCAAGAAGAAAATTTGTATATTTTTTGAGAAGCAAATCAAAAGTGTTCAGTCGGTTTAAGGAATTTAAAAACCTTGTTGAAAATCAGACTGGTAGGAAAATAAAATATTTAAGGACTGACAATGGCGGTGATTTTTGTTCAAATGAATTCGAAAGGTACTGTACAGATCATGGGATTAAAAGACATAAGACTACACCTTACACTCCACAGCAAAATGGAGTTGCTAAAAGGTTCAACAGGACAGTAATGGAAAGAGCATGAAGTATGCTGAGCAATGCTGGCTTGGAAGAGAAGTTCTGGGCTGAAGCAGTCTCTACAACATGTTACTTGGTAAATTGTTCTCCTAACTCTGCTCTTGTTGAGAAGACGCCTTTGGAAGCATGGTCTGGAAAGAAGCCCTCTTTGAGACATATTCGTGTCTTTGGTTGTGAGGCATATGCTTATGTGTCATTTGAAAAAAGATCTAAGTTGGAAAACAAAGTTGTGAAGTGTATTTTTATTGGCTATAGCGCTGGCATAAAAGGATACAAGCTTTGGAATCCTGAGACTAAGAAGGTTTTGTATAGTAGAAGTGTTATCTTTCATGAGCTAAAACTTTCTACATTGGATCCGCATTCAAAGAAGAAATTAGAAAATGAAAAGGATGTAGTAGAAATTCCTTCGATACCAGATAAAGAGGAATTGAAAAATCAAAATGTACCTGATATTGAGGAAAGCTCAAGTAGCTCTGAAAAATCTGATGAAGATGAAGAACCACCTTAGCCTCAGCATGTGAGGAGGTCAACTCGTGAAAGAAAGCAACCTGATAGGTATGGGTTTTCTTTGATAAAGTCTACTTGTGCCTATGCTTTTAATTTCTAGCACTGATGAACCTAGGACTGTGAAAAAGGCATTTAAAATGTCTGATTCAAACTCTTGGTTGGAAGCCATGAATGAAGAAATGGCATCATTAGAAATAATGATACCTGGAGTTTGGTGCCATTTCCTAAAGGTAGAAAAGTTGTGGGCTGCAAATGGGTATTTAAAAGAAAATTGGTCTAGAAGGCAGTGTAGAAAAATATAAAGCGAGGCTGGTTGCAAAAGGTTATTCCCAGGTAGAGGGAATTGATTATGGAGAAATCTTTTCTCCTATAGCTAAGCTGACATCTATTAGATTTCTTTTGTCACTTGCAGTAGCGTATGACTTAGAAATTGAACAGTTGGATGTGAAGACAACATTTCTTCATGGTGATCTTGAAGAAGAAATTTATATGTCCCAACCAGAGCACTTTGTGGAAAAAGGTAAGGAAAGACTGGTTTGCAAGTTGAAGAAATCTCTATATGGGTTAAAACAGTCTCCTAGAATGTGGTACCAAAAGTTTGACACTTTTGTTTTGTCATTAGGATTTGTAAGATCAAAATCTGACACTGTGTGTATTAAAACGCTGAAAGTGATCAAGTTCTTATTATTGCTCTCTATGTTGATGATATGTTGTTCATAGGCAATAGTAAGCTAATGATTTCTGATCTTAAGTCTCAGTTGTCTGCAAAGTTTGAAATGAAAGATCTTGGTGCAGCAAGGTATATTCTGGGAATGGAAATAACTAGGGATAGGAAAAATAGAAAACTTTGGGTCAGCCAGAGTAAGTACATCATGACTATTCTAGAGAGATTTTATATGACTGATTGCAAGCAGCTAGTTGTTCCAGTTGCGTAGGGAACGAAGCTATCTATTGAAGATTATCCAAAATCTCCTACTGAGATGGAGGACATGACCAATGTGTCATATGCTAGTGTGGTTGGTAGCCTTATGTATGCAATGGTCTATACAAGGCCAGACATTCCCAAGAAGTGGGAGTACTTAGTCGGTTTATGGCTAATCCTGGAAGGACACATTAGGATGCTGTGAAGAGAGTGTTTAGATATCTGAAGGGCACTTCAAACTATGCTTTGTGTTACCATGGTAACTTTGTTGAATCACAAAGGACTCTCGGTATTCGAGGTTATGTGAATTCTGATTGGGTAGGGGACATTGATAGCAGAAGATCCACTAGTGGATATGTTTTCATGATGAATGGTGGTGCAGTGAGTTGGATGAACAAGCAGTAGGTTGTAGTCACTTTGTCCACTACAGAGGAAGAATACATGGCAGCTACACATGCCTGCAAAGAAGTAATCTAGTTAAAAAATTTGTGTTCTAACATTGGTTTTGATGCAGGAAAAATCAAAATTTACTGTAAGACTTGGTAAGAATCGGTTGCTCGATGTGAGGTCTTGGCACTCGATGAAATGTCTTGGCAAAGAAAAAAGTCTTGTCGACTCAGTAAGACTTGTTTGCTCGAAGTGAAGTCTTGGCGAAAGACAAATGTCTTGCTGACTGTCAGGTGCTCCGGTGAAACTTGAGGAGACTCGGTGAAACCTCTTGGCGAAAGACAAATGTCTTGCCGACTATCAGGTGCTTCGATGAAACTTTAGGAAGATTTGGCGAAACCTCATAGTGAATGGAAAGTCTTGCTGATGGCAAAGTTGAAGTCTTTGTGACTTTGTGAGCATCGGTATGAGTCTAGCTGATGAGAAATCTCTTGCCGATAGGAATCCATTGGATGTCGATGGATTCAGTATGACTCATGGCATTCGTTATAACATTTTGCCGACTGTTTGGACTTACGCCGATATCGATATGAAGACTTTGTGGCATCGGGGAGACACTGTTAGTGTCTCACCGATATGCCAACAAAGTTGAATGCCCTTGACCAGATTGACCATCCTATGTGGAGCTTCGTGGACCAATCAGAGGAAGCAATTTTCAAAAGAATGGCAGTTAGATTTCTGCAATAGTTGCGACGCTGGAGCTGAACTGCATGCAGGGAAAAATCAATGCTCAAGAGGAAACTTTCTATGATGAGGCAATGGCGGATAAGGATGAACAAAAGGTAAAAATCAGAAGTGATATGATTTAAAGGATTGATTATGATTTGGAAAAAAAAGAGAGAGTGTGAATCGGATTTATTGAGAGCATTTCTGCAAGGGATTAACAATGAATGAAACTACTGTGAACTTATACCAGAGAGTTGTATCTTTGTTTGTATGTAATTTGTTTGTTACTGTAATACAAAGAGATTCAGCTTGGTGTGGTGGGTTTTTTCCTAAAAGGGTTTCCCACGTAAATCTGTTGTTCATTGTCTTTAAGTATCTTCTATGTTTCTGAAAATCATTTATGTGTCTTAATTGGATTGTAATTTGAAAATTAAAAGTGTTATCTACTTACTTCCCTATGGTTTTGACATTAGGAAAGTTGCTTCTGCACCTCTTTCTTTCCTTATAGAATGAATATGTTCTTCTAGTGTATGATGTTGTGAAGGAGATATTGGATTTCAGGGTGTTAATAGAATATTCTAGATGGTGTTTAAGTGTTGTGAGTGGTCTGCAAGTTGTCTTTGGATCAAAGGAAGCATGTAATTAATTTTTTAATGGTGTTAACACAAGTTTGATCGACCTTGGGTGTTTACACTAATTGCAGACATGATTTGATGTTTATGGAAGTGTGGTATCACGTATATGTGTGGATTTGGGTTTGAGTTAAGGTGTGTTGTGGTCTTCCTTCATTCCTTTCCACTGTAGGAATATTTTGGTGCCAACCTAATTTGAATTTGCATGGTTGAAGTACACAACTAACCTTGTGAATTTTTTCAAGATTGAAGATGGTATAAATAAGTGTTGAATTGATGGAGAATCATGAAGAAAAGTGTGAAACGTGAAGTGTTGAGATGTAAAGTTTGAAATTATGAAATGCAGTGTGATTTTTAATGCCTAATACTACTGGAAGCAGTGAGCAGAAGGTTTCTACATTCTACAGAGAGTGTGAATGTTCTAGTGAACCAATATTAGAAATTTTTTGTTGCTTTGAGATGGATTCCTCATTGTAACAATCTTCTTTCTTCTTCTTTCTAATTTGGTAGTGATTCCTTCTTTTCTTTTAGGTAGTGAGCCCTCTAGTAGTGAGCCTATTATTCTCATGGATTTCCACATAAATCTAGTGTTTTCATGTGTTTGGATGTGTTTCCATTACTATTTCTCATATTTACATTCTGTTAATGCATGATACATGTTTAATTGTTGCTAAGGTTTTAAGGACTAATAAAAATCTAAATGTTAGTGATGGTTTTGGTGTTTTAATGTACAACTAATTCACCCCCCTCTCAGTTGTCATGTGCATTCAACAATTGGTATCAGAGCAAGGTTCCTTACAAGAAAGCTTAACTTCTTGACGTAGATCTAGGATGGCACACAAGAAGGAGACTCCTTTGTTTGGTGGATCTGATTATGCATTATAGAAGATCGAGATGGAATGTTTCCTTATTCTCTAGGGTTTGGATTTTGGAAGTTTATTGAAATTGGATATACAATGCCTGTAAATGGTCCAAGTGCTGATGATGAGATCAAGGCATACACAAATAATGGAAAACAAAGGTATGCTCTTTTGAGTGGTCTTTCTAATTCAGAACTTGTGAAACTTATGAGCCTTAAAACTACTGGTGAAATTTGAAAAAAGCTAGTAAGTATCTATGAAGGAGATGATAAAGTCAAGCAAGAAAAGATGCAAAATTTGAAGACTAAATTTGAGACCTTAAGGATGACCGAAGATGAAGATATTATAAGCTACATGCATAGAGTGGATGAAGTTGTCAATTCCATCAGAGGCCTTGGAGGAAAACTTGAAGAAGAATAGGTGGTAAAGAAGGTACTAAGAACTATATTACTAAATCTTATAGTCATAAATTTTCTACTATTGAATAATTTCATAATTTAGATCAATATTAGGGTATGTGCAAGATCATGATGGGCCAAAAAGCTGCGATATGATGGGTATGTGTAGGGTATGTGGCTGACGACTTTTTTTTACCCAAAATTGATGAAATGAAAAAGGTTTTTAAAGGAGATTCTTAGCTTTCCACCAATATAAATTATGCTTTAGTTTGAATTTAATAAATAATTATTATTCATTTTCTATTTGAATTACGACTAAAGTCTTGATTGATAGGCTGATTGAAAAACATCTATAGCTTTCAAATGATATCACATTTTTTGAATTCAAAACATGCGTCACATTCTATGCTTCACATACTATAGGATTAAAAAATATTATCATTTTATTGTGGTTAGGGTGGTCAGACAGACACCTACTTTTTATTTTTTCCCTAAAATTTAAGTGCTATTGCATTGAAATTTCAAATTTTCACCAAATACATATATTTTTTTAAAAATAAACCTAGTAGTTTAGAAACTACATTCAATTTGCTACAGATTCTATTCTTACATATTTTTGAAATAATATAGATAACTTATTCAAATTTTTACATCAAGTTGCCTAACTCTGATTTTTCTGAATTTTATCGCCACTTAAGGGCCTGTTTTTTCCATGATGATCTTGCACATACCCATTACAGAGATTAGTTGTTTGGTACTTTAACTACTTTTAAATTGAGAGATTTTGGTCCAAGTTATGTAAGAAAGGAGACTTATTTTAAAGTTTGCAAAGCAGAGAAGAATGAGGAATATGATCTAAATGAGTTTGATGAGCTCGAAGCAAACTTTGTGAAGAAATTGAAAAATGGCACTAGAAAATATAGAGTTAAGTTACCTTTCAAATGTTTCAACTATGGAAAGATTGGTCAGTATGCCTCAAGATGTCCTATCAAATCTTCAAGAGATAGACCTAAGGAGAATAAAGGTAAATCAATTAGAAAAGTTATTATGTTAGAGAAGATGCTAGTATATCTGATGATGAAGATGATGAGTACTTGTTCATGGTTCTAAATATTGGAACTAATTCTACTAACTATGAGAGATGTATGAAGGAAAGTGCTATGGAAGCAGGTCATAATATTGAAGGAGCAATGGTGACTACTTTTCATGCTAGAGAAGAGAAGAATGACTAGATCATTTATAGTGGATGCTCAAATCCCAAGACAAGTGATAAGAGTAAGTTTGTTAATCTTGAGTAGTTTGAAGGTGGTCTAGTTAAGTTTGGTGATGATATACCTGCTAATATATGTGAAAAAGGTTCAATTAGTTTTGATGGAAAGAATAATACATATGATGTTCTTTATGTTAAGGGTTTGCAACATAAAATTTTGAGTGTAGGACAAATGTGTAGCAAAGGATATAATCTTGTGTTTCAGGAAAATGGTTGTGAGATCAAAAAAGGCTCTGGAACTGTGGTTGCAGTAGGAAGAAGTACAAATGGAAATGTTTATCAACTTAAGGGTGTAAATACTCAGTGCTTTATGACTCAGATTAATGAAAGTTGGCTATGGCATAGAAGAATGTGTCATCTCTAGTAAGGATCAATTCAAATCAAGCTATGAGAGATCTGTTGAAGATCACAAATGTCTATCAATGTTGTCTGCAAGGAATGCCATATTGGGAAGCAAGCTAGAAAGAGTTTCAAATTCAAAGAGCAATCTACTACCAGTCCTTTGAAGTTGGTTCATATGGATCTTTTTGGACCTACAAGAATAAAAAAATTTCAAGGTGATAGGTATTTCATGCTATTAATTGATGATTATTCTAGAATGACATGGGTTACTTTTCTCAAAGAAAAATTAAAAGCTTTAGATAAGTTTAATGAATTCAAAGCTATGGTTGAGAATGAAATGGATATGAAAATCAAATTTTTGAGATCTAATAGACATGGAGAGTTCACCTCCAATGAGTTTAACACTTTTTGTGAAAATCATGGAATAAAAAGGCATTTTTCAGTCCCTAAGACTCCTTAGCAGAATGGATTTGTGGAAAGGGATAATAGGATTGTTCAAGAAGTAGCAATGAAAATGATGAAGGAATAAAATCTATTGGATGTGTATTGGAGAGAAGCAATTAATACTGCAATCTACATACTTAATAGAGAATAAGAAAGGAAAAATAGTTCAAAGAATCTCTGAGTTGTGTTATGGAAGGAACCCTACTGTGAAATATTTTAGAGTGTTTGGAAGAAAATCCTATATCAAAAGAGATGAAGAAATCTTAGGAAAGTTTGATGCAATATCTAATGAAGGAATATTCCTTGGATATTCTACAATAAGCAAGGATTACCAATGCTACAAAAAGAGGCTAAAAGGATTGTTCAAAGTGCAAGTGTCAAAGTGGATGAAGACTTACACAAGAGTTCAATGATGATAGATGGATATGAATTAGATGAGTCCTCTTGCAGAGAAGAATATAAATATGAAGGTAAGGAAAAATAAGTGCAAGTTGAAAAGGAAGAAGCTCTAGAATGTATCCCTAAGACACCTAAGTATGTGCATAAGAATCATTCAGAAGATCAAATTACTGGTGACAAAAGAAGAAGTTTGTTGACAAGAAGAAAGGTTTCTATGATATAAGAACAAGTAAACCTATGCTTACTTTCCAAAGTTGAACCTAAAATAGTGATTGAGGCATGCAACAATGAATATTGGATCAAGGCTATGGAGGAAGAATTGATGTAGATTGAGAAGAATCAGACTTGGGAACTTGTCCCAATACCAACAAACAAGATTGTGATTGGAACTAAGTGGGTATTTCGAAATAAGATGAATGAGAGTGGAGAAGTGGTAAGAAACAAAGAAATAATTTTGTGTAAACACTACTCACAAGTGGAAGGAACAGATTTTGAGGAGACATTTTCTCTGGTGGCAAGAATGGAAGCTATTATGAGGTTTTTGGCTTTTGCAACATATAACGATTTCAAAGTTTATTAGATGGATGTGAAGTCTGCATTCTTAAATGGTGAGTTGGAAGAAGAGGTTTATATTGAACAATCAAAAGTCTTTTAGTTATTAGATGATCCTAATATGGTCTGTAGATTGAAGAAGGCATTATATAGACTCAAGAAAGTTCCTAAAGCTTGGTATATAATATTGGATAGGTACTTGTTGCAACAAGGATTCAATAAAGGTACCACCGATAGTAATCTTTACTTTAAGGTTGAAAAAGATCAAATCTTGAATGTGGTTGTGTATGTTGATGACATAATTTTTGGAGCAAATAAAGTTATGTGCAAGATATTTGTAGAAGAGATGTAGAAAGAGTTTGAGATGTTTATGTTTGGGGAGATGAATTTCTTCCTTGGACTTCAAATTAATCAGATAAAGAAAAGGGATATTTATTTCACAATCTAAGTATT
>VDFB02301968.1:0-29964 GCA_007258455.2 Sequoia sempervirens | reverse complement strand
CCTACGAGGGTCGTATGATAGGCCAATCCTGTCGTCTGAGAGATGTCACTGAGAAGGGGACATGACAGAAGACCCCTCCAAAAGCCTCTAGAAACCCTAACTCTTTTCCCTCCAAGAAATGGCCTCAGTTTTCTTCGAGACTTCATTTTTGACTTTTAATGAAATTCATCTCTTCAAGATAGGCGTCCAACTTAAAGCTTCAATTTTGACCTTAGTAATTATAAAATTACCTCAATGAGGCGCCACCCCTTAAAGACCACCTTTTTAACACAACATTAAGTTATGAGACTAGGCCAAGGGGTATTATAACATTAAAATATAACATTGTTTAAATGAAATGAACTTATCTCTCCAAAAATGCATCCCAAGGCCAAAATTGAACAAACCAACTGAGTTGACTAAAGAGGAAAGCCAACTGTGCCGAGAACGACAGGACCACTGCCAGAAATAGAATTTACTAAAAATAGTAAATTCCTGAAGGTGCTCGGAATGCCAAGAAAAACACACCACTGCGAAGCTCTTTGAAAACCTAGAAAGAATCCGCCATTCAATCATCAATTCAGGAGCAATAGCAACCTCTAAAACACAAAACCCTATTTTCACCTTCCAAGTAGCCTACAGGTCTCCAGAATAGGCCAACGGTCAACTGAAAAGATCATGCTCGAGAAGGGGACATTACAGTCCGCCCTCCCCAAGATTGCTTGTCCTCAAGCAATCGCAAGCCTAGATGCTGCAGAATCTCATCATTCTCCCAAGTCACATCCTCCATAGGCAAGTTCTTCCACTTCACCAAGTATTCTCTAATTGTTCTTTTTCTCAAAGAACACTCTCTGGAATCAAGAATCTCTTCTGGAATCAAAACTAACTGTCCTTCTTCATCCAAAGTTGGCAACTGTGATGAAGCAACAACATTGTGTCCAAGTGCCTTCTTGAGGTGAGACACATGGAAGACATTGTGTACTCTGCTATTCGAAGGTAGCTCCAACTCATAAGCTACTGCTCCCACCTTTCTGATAACCTTGAACGGCCCATAGAAACGAGGTTTGAGCTTCTCAGCTCCACTCTTCTTGAGAGTAGACTGTCTGTAAGGTTGTAGTCGAAGATAAACCATATCTCCAACCTCAAAAGAGCGCTCAACATGCCGCTGATCAGCGTACATCTTCTGCTGATTCTGTGCAATCTGAAAAATTGTTCTTCAATGATTTCAAGGTATCTTGACTCTGCTGCAACAAATCCTTGGCTTGAGGGGCTTTGCTATCACCAAACACCAAATCAGCAAAGCTAGGAGCCTCATAACCGTAAAGAGCCAAGAAAGGTGACATCCTTATTGACATGTGAAAAGAAGAATTATAACAATACTCGCCTATGTGAAGCCATTTCACCCATGCTCTTTGCTGCTCCGAAACATAGTTTCTCAAATAGCCTTCCAACCACTTGTTCACTATCTTAGTTTGTCCATCGGTTTGGGGGTGATAACTAGTGTTTGGAGTAAGCACTATACCACTCATTCTAAAGACCTCTTGCCAAAAAGTGCTTAGGAACTTGTTGTCCCTATCACTCACAATGTTTTTTGGCAACCCATGTAACCTAAACACCTCATGAAAAAACAGATCTGCAACTTGGGCTGTTGAAAAAGAGTTGGTAATGGCGAAGAAGTGAGCAAATTTTGTTAGTCTGTCCACTACAACATAGATACAGTCTTTCCCTTGGACCTTGGGAAACCCCGTGATGAAGTCCATCAATATGCTTTCCCATTTTTGATTGGGAATAGGGAGAGGTTGCAGCAGACCAGCAGGTAGAGTATGCTCATTCTTGTTCATTTGACAAGTGGGACACTCCTGAATGTAGCGTTGAACTTCCCCTTTCAGCCCTTTCCAAGAGAATCTTTCCCGAATCTGCCTATATGTCTTGAAGAACCCTTGATGACCAGCAAGTGGAATGTCATAAAATGTCAACAAAATCTTCTTTTTGAGCTTAGAATCGGCCACCAAAAAGATTCTACCCTTGTAGTGTATCAGCCCTTCAACCACTTTGTACCTTTCATCATGAAAAGTACCCTCAATGATGCTGGTTGCAAACTGATTTTTGTCATAATCAGCAAGCAACATGTTCTTCCAATCAGCAGTAAGCTCACATAATGAGCTAAAATGAGGTCTCCTAGATAGAGCATCGGCCACAATATTGTTTTTACCTTTGACATACTTAATGTCAAAATCGTAAGCTTGAAGCTTACTCACCCACTTTTGTTGCCTCTCGTTCAAATCTTTATGATGCATGAAGTGCTTGAGACTATTGTGATCAGTCTTGACCACAAACTTGCTCCCCACCAAATACTGTCTGAACTTAGCTAATGCATGCATAATGGCAAGCATTTCCTTGTCGTAGATGGAGTAGGTCCTTTCAACACCTCTTAATTTTCTGCTCTCAAACACAATGGGATGTTTGTCTTGCATCAAAACAGCCCCAACTCCTTCACCGGATGCATCACACTGTAGCTCGAATGGCTTGGAAAAGTCTGGAATAGCTAAAACCGGACAAGAGCTCATGATCCTCTTAAACTTATCAAAAGTAGTTTGGGCCTTTTTTGACCAACAAAAAGCCCCCTTTTTCGTGAGGTCAGTAAGAGGAGCCATTTGCGAGTAGCCCTTCACAAATCTTCTGTAAAATCCACAAAGACCCAAGAATCCTTTCAAATGAATCAAATTCTCAGGAGGTGGCCAATCAACCATTGCTTTGATCTTTTCAGGATCAACCTTAACTCCTTCAGCACTGATTATATAACCAAGGTAAAGTAGCTCCTTCATTCCAAATTCACATTTGGATTCTTTGGCAAACAAACTCTCTGATTCTAGGATGCTAAGCACTTCCTCCAAGTGCTTGAGATGTTCTTCCCATGTCTTGCTAAAGATCAGAATGTCATCAAAAAATATCAATACAAACTTCCTCAACTGCTTCTGAAAGACTCTGTTCATACAAGACTGGAAGGTAGCAGGAGCATTAGTCAACCCAAATGGCATGACTAGAAACTCGAAGTGGCCATAGTGGCATCTAAATGCTGTCTTCTCAACATCAGATCCTCTCATCCGAATCTGGTAGTAGCCCGATCTCAAATCGATCTTTGAAAAGAACTTGGCTCCATGTAGCTCATCAATGAGCTCATCTATCCTCAGAATGGGGTATCGATTTTTTATGGTGCTTTGATTCAAAGCACGATAGTCCACACACATGCGGATGGTACCATCCTTCTTCACAAGAACAACTGCTGAAGCGAAGGGACTCTTGCTTGGACGAATGAAGCCCATCTCCAAGAGTTCCTGAATGTTTTTCTCAATCTCGTCCTTCTGCTTCTTAGGGTACCGATATGGAGTTGTAATAACTGGTTTAGCTCCTTCCTTGAGCTCTATGACATGCTCCGAACCCTGTTCAGGAGGTGGTCCAGGAGGTAAATCAGCAAACACCTTGCTCTTCTTTGTGAGTAAAGCCTGAATATCAAGAGGATAGTCTCTCTTTGTTTCAACCGGACTAGCAGGAAGAATCATACATTCTGCAGCCCACTCAACTTGATCATGACGAATTAGCCTTGCCATTCTCTTGAATGACACAATCCGAGGACCACCATTGGACATTCCTCTTAGCACTACCTTCTTCCCATCGGATTGCAACTTGAGCTCCATGGTTTGCAGATTTAGAGAGATCTCTCCAAGTGAACGCAGCCATTGAATGCCTAGAACGGCATCCGTATCTCCAATGTTGACTACATAGAAGTCATCCTTGACTTCATAGTTTCCCAATTGCATAGTCATGTTTGAGATCTTCTTGGTGCATGAGATGTGAAACCCATCAGCAACCATAACCTTGAAGCCTCCAAACACTTCTGTTTGCAGCCCCTTCTTTGCCACCACAACTTCATCAATGAAGTTATGCGTTGCTCCAGTGTCAATCAAAGCAACTATTCGCTGCCCCTTAATCATCCCTCGAACTTTGGAGAATTCATTCTTTTGAAAGCTCGAAAGTTGAGCCAAAGTACCTCCACTTCCCTTCTCATCTTCGGACTCTTCTGGAGCTCTTTCCACTTCGCTATCATCAAAATCAGACTGCTGGTCTGAAAAATCAGAATTACTTTTTTTAGCTGAATAGTATTCAATTTGATGAAATTTGACTCCCTTTGGGCAAATATGATCTTGGGACCATTTTTCTCTACACCGGAAACATAACCCCTTTCTTCTGAGTTCGTTAAGTGTCTCTGGATCCAATCTTGTGACATGAGGTTTATGCTGTTTGAACTCCTTATGATGAGGTCTTTGATGGTCTTTTTCCTTTATCCCCTTTGTGAAATGATGGCTTGGATTGAAACTTTGCTTTAGGAGCAGCCCACTCCATGTTTCTTGCTTTCTTCATTGCCTCCTGTAGGGAGGGTGGATCAAAAGCTTTAATCCAACCCTTGAGTGGCTCCATCAATCCTTCACTGAATAGGATCACCAAACGCCTCTCAGTGATTCCCGTGACCATGACTGAAAGTCTCTGAAACTCAGCTATGTAGGCATCAACTGTGCCATATTGCCTAAGCTGTGCCAATTCTCTGAAATGCACTTCAGGATCTTTTTTCTCAAATCTCTCTATGAGCCTATTGGTGAACTCATCATAGGTAGTGATAGACCGATGACCCAAAGTGACTAGGCCATGGTACCACCACTCGTGCGCCACCCCATCTAGGTGTAGCGTAGCGAACTTAATCGCCTCCTCTTCCGCCATGGGTCTAAGAGCTAGATAGTTGTCTAGCTTCTGTATCCAAGCTCTGGCTGAACTATTGTCACTCCCATCAAAATGTGGAAGCGTAACCTTGTTGATAGCTTGATGCAAATCCCCATGTACAGTTGTTCTCCTTTGTTCATAATGTCTTCCTTGTCCTCTATTCTTCCTTTTATGATCCATAAAATCCTTGTAAGACATATCTATCTTAATTTCATCAGGTAGAGAATCATACTCAGCACGGCCGAGTCTCAACTGTTCAACAAATGAAGCATTTTCTTCTGGATTAGGTTGAGAGTTTACTGGTACCAAGAAGGTGGGTTTGAATGGCTTGGAAGAAATGTATGTGCTTTTTGAAGCAGGCTGAGCAACATGTCCATTATGCTGGTTGGTGGCACTGTGTTCTCCCCTATGTCTTGGATTGTTCTGTGGAGTTGGGTTCTGACCCACTTTCCCCATCATGAGAGATATCATATCCATTAAGGCATCCATCTTCCTTTCGAACCTCTTTCCCGGACTTAACGATCTTTCTCTTCCCTTCTCACTATCAGCTCTGTGTTGTACCCAAACCAAATTTTTGTTTCATCAAAGCATTTTGCATAAAATAGTCTAAACCTTGCTAAATAATGTAAAATACAGTTTTTGGGCAATATCAAGCATGGAGTTTTTGTCAATATTTTGTCAGTCAAAGTCAGTTCTATTGATCAGAAACTAAAGCAGAGACTCAGAATGAGACATTTCATGATGGAGGAGCATTTCACGGCGACACTTATATTTTTTTTAGGGTCATTTCAGTGATCAAGATGATGATTTCAATGATTAAATTATGAAGATTTCTCAGAGAAAAGAAAGAAAGCGCACCTGTAGCCCAGGGGCGCCCTTCTTTTTGAAGGCCTAAATTTTGTGATAAATGCTCAAGCATACAGTCAATCTCTTCAGAATTAGTCTGCCTATCCGATGAGCTATCCAGTGAGGCTATTCGAAACCCGTAACTCCGACAACTGGCGATAGAAGTTGAAGATTCCAAAGTTCCAGATTGCAAAAGCTTGTTCTTTTTCAACTTTGGCGCGCCTGTAGCTTGAGGGCGCCCTTCTTAAATGGGTGTTGGATCTTGGTTTTCCTAACTATTGATGCATTCAATCTCTTCACGACTAGTCTGCT
The DNA here is from genome assembly GCA_007258455.2 of Sequoia sempervirens. Taxonomy (NCBI): domain Eukaryota; kingdom Viridiplantae; phylum Streptophyta; class Pinopsida; order Cupressales; family Cupressaceae; genus Sequoia; species Sequoia sempervirens. Next base: position 24,054 of record VDFB02301968.1, on the reverse strand, counting down.
TATCCGATGAGCTATTGAACGCAGTCATCCGAGTTCCAGAGCTCTGGCAATCAACGTCAAAAGATGAGCTTATGGGGAGACTTCACATCACAGAACTTCCTTAATTGCTTTTCCAGTGCAACTATAGCTCAGGGGCGCTTTTCAAAATGACCCTTGAGATGATCCAATTTGCTGATAAGGTCTTTCTGGCATTTGTGCTACTTTAGTCTGCCTTTGCGATGCACCATCCTGCTTGTCGATCCGACATTCTGAGTGGTCGTGACAGCGTTGCTACCAAGCACGTAATTTCACGAGCGGACTGGCATAGAATATTCATTCTATTTCCATAGGTCAGGGGCGCCCAGTTTTTAGGCTTATCAGATGAGGTTGTTCATCATCGAAGTCTTCACGGGACTTGAGCGCAATTCCTTCAGCTATCCAACGTGCCCAGCCATCAGCCTTCGGGATTTGGCAAACGCTCGTACGTGCAAGGTCTTTATAAAAAGATGAAAAGTGAAGGCATCCGGAAAATGGCTAAGTATGGAGCGTATATTTTAAATAAAATACGCACCTATATTTTTGAGGTCTTAGAAGCAGTTTTCTCGTTTCGTCACCTCCGAAGACATCTCTTCTCAATACTCTTAGCTACTCATCGAGACAGGTAGTGCTTAAATCGGGTCATCTCAGCTCCAGATGTCAGAGTTCAAAGTAGGGCATCTGGTTGAGAGTTTAACTTTGGTCAAAATGGTGTCGGTGCACTTGTAGCTCAGGGGCGCTTTTACTTTTCAGGCTCTTAATGCACTTTTCAGATGTCGTGCGTATATCCGTTGGATGCAGAATGCTTCTAGTCATGCAATGAGCTTGGTTGCCTGTCAACAGGGTTCACCGTTCGTCGTCAGCAGCCGTTTGAAGTGTCAGATGGCAGTTTGAAGAAATGGTTTAAGTCCGGTGCCTGTAAATAAATTTAATCAAGGGCGCCTAATTTTTTGGGGTGTTAAATGATGGATTTTGTAGTGATGACTCCCAACGAACATTTCTTCCTTGTTCAGCAAGCTTCACAATGAATATCTCAGTTTAGTCTTAGCATCATCCGATCACCCGGAAATCAGTGTCGAAGATGGCCAGTCGTAACTTTGTCGTCAGCTATAAAATAGGAAGTTAATAAAAAGTGCAATATCTTGAGCAAATGGTCGCCTATGAGCTCAAATGATGACTTTTCAAAATCAGTGAAGTCTAGCGATGAAACCTAAAGCTTCATTCAGTTTGTTAACTGAAGGTTAATAATATTTAATATTTATTCTTTCATTTTTAGCATTAAATGGCGATTTTCTAAAGTTGGCGCCCTCTTTATGCTAAGATTTCAAATTGCATGATGATGAATATTTTATTATTATTTAATTTCGAACTCCGAGTCAATGGCAGTTCAATTGAAGGATGTCTAGTCAGAGGATTTCTATTTTAGTCAGGGTTTTTAAATCTTGCAGTTCACCAGTTGATGCGAATTTTCTCTTATTTAAACATGCCACCTTCATGTATTATTCACCAAGCTAAAGAGAAATTCGTAATTCTTATAAGAGGTTTATATTTTAAGAGCAAAATCGTATTTCTTCAAGGCAAATCGAATTTTATCAAGAACAAAGGCACATCTTCAAAAGAAATTCGTAATTTCTCAAGCAAAGGCGATTTTCCAGATCAAAGGCAAATTCTTCATCTATTTTCAAAGGCGATTTCTCCAATCACATTCTTTTGCAGGTTAAAAGTTCACTTTTTTCAGCAATTTGAAGAATTCAAGGGCAATTTTCATTGAAGAAGAGCATACAAAAAACGTCTTTTTCCTCCTTGGTTCTTAGATTTCTCTCAGATTTCAATTTGCATGTTCCTGAAATTGACAAATTCGACAAGTCTCAACATCTGGATCATTTCTATATAATTTCCTCGAGTTAAAATCGTGCGTTTGATTTTTCACGAATTTTGAACTTCAGAACATTCGTTCTTGAGTTTCTAATTTTCTCAAGTGAAAATTCTTTGCACGGTCGAGTAGAAATCTTATTTTCGCATTTCTGACATTCTGGGTTGTCTTAGAATCTTTTTTTGGACAAAACCCATATCTCAGATTTTTCGCCGAAAATAACTCTTCGAAAGGCTATTTTTAGCCTCAGCAGGCTATTTTTAGCTTTCCAGAAATCTTGTCAGAACATAGTCAAGTTCACAGTCAACAGGCGAGTTTTTCAGAATGCAGTACACTCAGCTCGAATACAGGACCAAGACAGTCCTTACTCACGACTTCCTCGGGACAGTTGAGACAGATCTTCATAAGGTGTTGCCAGAAGCAGTTCTTGATCCGGTTAAGATCAGAGCTTCGATTATTCAAAATATTGAGCAGTCCGGGTTATTGGAGGCAGCTTCCATACCTATCTCCGTTCATTGTGTTGAGTTTGTGATGGCTTGTATTAAGCATTACAATTCTACTACTCGTGAGATAGTGTCAGTAGATGGACGAATTATTTGTAGTCTCAAACCTTTGGACGTTGAAAGAAGTTTTGGCATACCTCAACACCCGAACAGTCTAGTGATTTCTATGGAGCAGTGTGAGCAGGCATTCAACGCTAATGTGGACAAGTGCCAGAGTAAAATGGCAGAGCGGTGGTTAAAACAAGCGAAGAACAGATTGCCAAATAATGTGGGTCGTGGTGAGTACAAGGATGAGTACGCGATTCTAATCACTCTCCTGAATCGTGTCTCAGGTCAAGCACATGCTAATGTTTTCCAGCCTTGGATGTATTACATTATTGGTCGCATCATATCTGGGCAGGAGCATTATGATTGGGCATCCTTCATCAGCGATGTCATCCACAAGCAGATCACCGGTTTCATGGTTGCTCATGAGCTTCACGTGTTCGTATCTCGTGTACTTGATCACTTATCAGGGTCAGTTCCGGGGACTAAACACCGTGGGCATTCTCAGTGTTCAGAAAGTCTATCAATATTATGATCAGCTTGAGTTCACCAAGGCTGAACGTCACTTCAAGCGTGTTCATGAGGCTTTCCTGACTTATACAGTGAGAAACTTGGACCGGGAGTTGTACGTTCGTATCTCGGCAGTTGCTAGGGCAGCGATGGATGGTTGGGCAAATTGGTTTATTCAGTTCCCGACATACACCTACATCCGAGTATACGGGTTTACAAGAAATCCAGCTATGCTTCCACGCTATCCTTCAAATAAGACAATCTTTCAGGAGTTCCTGAGACAAATGCATCGTGTTCATCGTCTTTTACGCCGCAGGCACAGACCATCTATCAATTTTCCTTTTCAGTTTGGAATGTATTGGTGCAAGACGGCAATTGATGTCAAAATTGCAGGACAAGAGCTCGAGAAATATCATCTCAAGTATCTTGTTGAAACACGTGCCTATGATCTTTCAGGTCATTACATCACTCGCCTTGCTGGACGCACATATCATGAGCCTTATATGGAAGATTACTGGGAAAATTGCGCAGATGACTTCGAGGTTCGCAGACGTAGCTATGGCCGTTTCTCTCTCTCACAGATTTATGTTTTCTTGTCAGAAGATGTGGGAGGTTTATCAGACGATGAGGGAGAGGTTCTTCCTCAGTTTTTCAGAGAGCAAGTTGACACACAACCGCTGCCAGCAGTTGATTGGTATGCCAAGGAGTACGCAACGGTGAAGGAGAGGTCAAGTAGAGTTATTCAAAACAGTATACTTTACCTTGATAGCAAGAAGACCAGGAGGGTAAGTGTTCCTAGAGCAGAGCCGCCAGTAGTGGTAAATCCTTCACTACCTTCCTTGTCGAAACCAAAACAGAAGAAGAGGAGTAATCCTCCTAAGAAAGGTCAAGCGCCCAACAATTCAAAAGGCAAGGCGCTTGCTTTTAATACACACATGGAGCCTGACAAACAACCTATCACAGAGCCAGTTCAGAGGCCAGTTCAGAGTCCGCCAGTGCCTGAGGTTCAGCCTCAAGTTCCTACACCAGTTCCGGAGCAGTCACCAGCCCCAATTCATATTGAATTGGATTTAGATTCCCCATCTCGCAGCAGTGCTTCTACATATTCACTCTCGTCACAACCTCCTGTCGTTAGTACAGATCCTTCTAGTAGCATTAGCCAAGATCAGTCTTGGATTGAGTCTCAGCTGGGAAGGAAGAGGAGGCAGCCATCCTATGTCCTTAATCATTCAGATTTTGATCAAGTTTACCAGGATGCGCCAGACAAGAGGATCAAGAACATGGTCCACGTGGAGAGGAATACTAACATGGAGATCGTCGTCGAGACTGCTATACCTCCACAGGGGAAGAGATTAGACGAGTTGGAATCTCAAGACTTAGAGGTTATCACAGTCAACCTTGGTCATAGCACACGCCAGACTCAGGTTGATCTCTTACAAGTTGCTACAGACAGTGCCAGGGATAGGATGCTGAAGGACAGAGAAGATAAGGCAGCCCTCAAGGCTGAAATCAGACAGCTTCGTCAGTATATTTCTAGCCTTGTACACAGGTCAGATGTTATTGTCACACTCCCGCCGATGCTTGAGCCTCCAGCAGAACAAGGTCAACTTAATCATTTGGTTGAATATGGCAAGCGTTTGGATGAGTGGGAGGAAGAGTTCATTGCTAGAGGCCGTGCTATGCTCACAGAGTTATATCAGTTGCGGTACAATGCACGAGAGCTCCGTCTTCGTCTTCAGGATGAAGAGCGAGACATGGCAATTAACAAACCCCGAGATGAGATTATGATCGCTCACCTGAGTATGGCGTATGATTCAGTCATAGATGCAGAGGACAAAGAGGCTATCTACTCTTGGAAAACACAGTTGGTTTTCAAGGTAAAGATAGAAGAGACTTTGGCGTCAGAGTTGGCTGAGAGTAGAGAGCACGTTACTAGTGCACTCCGGTTTGTGAGGACTCTAGTTTCTCGCTTGCCGTGTCGATATTAGATTGAGGGTGGTGCCTACGTTGAGCTTACCGATGTTTAGTCAGAGCTCTAGGCACTCATTCATACTATTTTCAGTGGGGAGACCATTGGCTGTAAGGTTACTCAGCTTACAGTCATGTCAGCATTATTTGATGAAGCAACAAGGAGCAGAGGTGAACTTCAGTCTCAGATCACGACTGGTGAAGACATGCTACACAAGCATAGCATTCTTCGACAGAGTATCAAAGCTAATACAGTTAACAATATCGTTGAGGGATTGGTTGCTCGAGATCACGGCCAGTAGACTTCAGTTCCCACCTCTCAAGATAGACATTACACACAGGAGTTAAACTTAGCGTTATCTTTTCAAGTTAACTCGCTGTCTCACCTCATGCATATCTATTCTGAGATCGGCTTTATTCACTTGGAGTTTTATTTAGGGTTTACGTTAACTGATGGTAGTGTTCCAGTTAACATGCTTTCAATAAGGACGTGCATGCTTTCACAATTGTCCATTTTCAGATTAGATGTTTCGGTTAACTGATGGTAGTTTTCCATTAACTGTATAATTTGCTTTATTAGGGTTTAGCAATAAATCTTGCATGCATTGCAAGACTATAGTTGACTCAAGGTGATTATAGGGTTCCCTACACCTTTCAATGTCTATAAATAAGAGTTTTTGCTCATTTGTACATAACTTTTGCACGAGAGAGAAATATATGCTGTGCCTACCTTGCCCTCAATATTGCTCTTTTTGTATCTGTTCATGCGTTTTTGCTGTTATAATGAATTGTTATGCCACATAGGGTTTCATGCAATTATAATGGTGAATTCTTTCCTTAGTTAGATCAAATATGTTTTGTGTTCAATAAACTTGTTCAGATTGAGATGATAGTTGTGCCACCTTGCCTTCAAGTAGAGAATCTGCACTTGGTTATCGTGTGTTGTTATGAACAATAAACTTATTCGGATTGAGTTGATAGTCGTGCCACCTTGCCTTCAAGTTGAGAATCCGTACTTAGTTTATCATGTGATGTTGTTTCCAATAAACTTGTCTAGATTGAGCTGATAGATGTGCCACCTTGCCTTCAAGTTGAGAATCTACACTTGTTTATCGTCAGATAGTCAACCTTGCTCCATTTCCTCATGCTCTGTTTTCTTGAGGAAACTGGATAGATTTAAGCAATTAGCCTAGTTGTAGTTAGTGATCTGCGAAACCAGAAAATACTTAGCTGCAACGTATAGAGTTTTCGTGAAAGCCTTGTACCTCTACAGCTGAGACAAAAAGACAGGAGATAGTTTAGATTACTTTTCCCTTTACAAGCATTTTTGTTAAGCACAACGAGGGAGCTTCCCCTCCTAATTTGAAGAGCACTCATTGCGTAGTGTGCATAGCTGTCCATACCAACTTATACTCCAGAGGTGTTCGTTGTTACGCCAACACTCTGTTACCACCCGATGTCCTCTCATTATCCCCCATTTCTTCTCCCGGAGAAGATTCCCAATTTCCTCTTAATACCTCTGAAGCTGTCTGACCTTCTGGAGCCTGATGCCACTGAAACTGACTGGTAGCCTTCTTGTATTCCCTTGCTAAGTATCTCTGTTCTCTGTCACTCATAGAAGGTTTGTTTCACAGGATGGCAGGATGCGTGGCTTTGATACCACTGAAATATACCGAACCAATTTTTTCAATTTTTCAATTACAACGAGCAGAGCAATACACAATCGTTAGGGTTAGCTTTTAAACCAAACGATGTGGAATTCAACTCTAACCAAGAATGTACACCAGGATCCCGAGTTGGGCAAGGTGTGAACATATGGTTAGAGGATCTCAATGCAATCCTGATAAAGGAACTCTAACCAAGAATGCACCGGATGACAACGAGCATATGCTCAGAGGGTCTTAATACAATGCTGATACAAAGAACTCTAACCAAGAATGCGCCGGATGACGACGAGCATATGGTCAGAGGGTCTTAATACAATGCTGATACAAAGAACTCTAACCAAGAATGCGTCGGAGAACGACAAGCATGTGGTCAGAGGATCCCTACCAACTATTATGCTGAAGTAACTCGACGTCAAGAATGTGCTTCCCAACCCGAGATGGAATTGGAGCTACCATATGATGGAGATGCTAAGTATTACAATGCAATAAAGAGAAGAAGTAAGATTGCTGACAGTACTATTGTTCAGCTTACAATAATTAGAGATTTGCCTGCCAAATACATAGAATAAGAAAGTCCAACCATGCTGCAATATAGTATAATGTCTCCTCAATGATCACAAAGGCTTTCAACCCAAACCCAACTCAAATGATAGACTTTACGCAAGCTGATATGACAGAACAGCAACTTAATATGCATAACCAGCAACCCTAGAATCCACTATAATGCTCACAACTCACTCGATACTCAGCCTAAAGACCTCAAACCAAATGCATTATCTTCCTAACATGATGGCGCCCAAGTAAGAACCATGAAATGACTCCAATCTGCAGTGTTTATTTTTGCACGAATCCCAATGCAAGTACAGAGTGGTACGGCTGCAAGGGAAGGGCGATTTTGCTCTATAAAATAAATGACTTTATAAAAAAATCCCAAACTTCTCAGAGAGGGGCGCCCTTAACTAGCAAATGCATGGGTAAATTACCCAGAACCAGAATAAAATCACACAAGGAGTTATGAGTCAAAACTTCAATCTACAACACACTCCAGCAACACCAGATTTTAGATTAATTTGCAAATAACTGAAATTACAACTGTTTAAACAACAACTACAATGCAAACTCAATGGCTACAATGCAAAACTCACTACAGAATCCACTCAATAAGCAAACCTCTCCACTAGGTGCTATCTCTCAAGCACAAAGTCGAGCCAAGGCTAGGAGGCATTCATTCTTCGAAGCAGTCCAGCACCATTTCGGCAACATAAAATTACTCAAGATATCGGATGCCCAAATGAAGACCCAAGACTTCTTTTTATAATTTTTGAAGACCCCTCCAAAAGCCTCTAGAAACCCTAATTCTTTTCCCTCCAAGAAATGGCCTCACTTTTCTTCAAGGCTTCATTTTTTACTTTTAATGAAATTCATCTCTTCAAGATAGGCATTCAACTTAAAGCTTCAATTTTGACCTTAGTAATTATAAAATTACCTCAATGAGGCGCCACCCCTTAAAGACCACCTTTTTAACACAACATTAAGTTATGAGACTAGGCCAAGGGGTATTATAACATTAAAATATAACATTGTTTAAATGAAATGAACTTATCTCTCCAAAAATGCATCCCAAGGCCAAAATTGAACAAACCAACTGAGTCGACTGAAGAGGAAAGCCAACTGTGCCAAGAACGACAGGACCACTGCCAGAAATAGAATTTACTAAAAATAGTAAATTCCTGAAGGTGCTCGGAATGCCAAGAAAAACACACCACTGCGAAGCTCTCTGAAAACCTAGAAAGAATCCGCCATTCAATCATCAATTCACGAGCAATAGCAACCTCTAAAACACGAAAACCTAATTTCACCTTCCGAGTAGCCTACGGGTCTCTGGAATAGGCCAATGGTCAACTGAAAAGATCATGCTCGAGAAGGGTACATTACAAAGATCTTGAGATCTTTACCCATGAGTTTTGATTCTAAAATCTCCGCAATTGAATAAATGAAAGACTTGGATAATTTGACCAAGGATGAGTTGCATGGCACTCTAACTGCCTACGAAATGAGGATCGAAGATAAACCATTAAAGAGAGAGGCAACTTTCAAGGTAGCTCAAAGAGGGAAGGCCAAAATATATGAACCTAATGATGAATTTGGCGAAATAGATGAAGAAGAAGCTCACTTCATAAGGAGGCTAAAGAAGGGAGTAGGTAAGTATCCAGGTAAGTCTTCTATTGTATGTTATAATTGTGGTAGACTAGGACATTTTGCTTCTAAGTGTTCACAGGGGAAGATGGAGAACAGCGACAATGAAGAAAACTACAATATGTACAAAGGAAGAGGATATCAACAACCAAGGAAAATCTATTATCAAAACTAGTTTGAAAGTGTAGTGTAGGAAAAAGTATCCCTTTTTCACACTTTGGGAATAATTAATATTAAATTGAGCCTAATATTGCCTTAGTGTTGTAATGTGTTTTACACATTCACATTAAGTTTAGGGCCCTTTTAAACTAAATGGACCTAATTGTGCCTTATTTAGGGTGTTGTAAAGTGTATCTTTACACTCACACTAATCTAGGGCTTTATCAATAAATTGGGCTTATTTATGCCTTAGTCGGTCCTATTTTGTATCCACAAGCCTTATTAAATGCATTTTTCAAAGGATAATCCCGACACTTATCAAATAACCAATCATAATTCAATGTTTGAGGTTGTGTGTTCCAGATCTAATGATCTGGGACTCATATGCCACCTTGGGTGTATGAGTACCACCTAGGTCTTGGAACCTGATTTCAAATTGCACATTGAACAAGACACTCCTAGAAATTTGTGTCTAGTGTTTAAGACACTGGGACTCATACACCCCAATTGGCGTATGAGTCTTGCTTTAACTTGAACCTATTTTAAATCAAATTCTTGGCGGGATTTTATTATCCTGGATCTGATGTTGGCTTGTAGTGTTGTAATTTCGGGAAATTTGGCATAAACAAGTATAAATACAAGGTTATTTCGCTTAGTTTCACCTAGTAATTTTGAGTCAAGCATCATAAGATTTCACAAGAGCATTGTAGAGCATTAGATAGTATTCAAGAAGGCATTCAAGAGCAAATAATCAAGCATTTGGAGCAGCATTCAAGATTCAAGCATCATGTCAAAGATTTAGTGCATCATGCATGTGGTTTTGAGCTAATGTTGTGATGTATTGTTCCAGATCAATTCAAGTATTCAAAGGCATTATCCTTCATCAAGAATCATGATCAAGATCTAAAAATCTTTCTATTTTTAAGAAACACAAATACAGAAAACAATGAAAGTTAGGTGACTAACATTTTGAGAGAGATATATCAATTGTCCTCCATCAACCTTTCACTCCTAGAGTTTTTTGGAGGAGGGATTTAGCCAAATCCAAGGAATCCCCCAGTATAATGATATACATAAACCAATCAAATATAAAAAGTTGAGGGACAAGATCCTAAGTTTTTTTTCACCTCATCCTTTACAGATTTGTTTAGGCCTTCCCATCTCATCTTGTTGCCCCAACCTTCTCGCCGCACCTCAACAAAATATTTGAACTCCACATATCATTTTCTTCAAAAATTTGGGTTGCTAATTGAATCTTGAAACTATATGAGTTGAGTTCCATTCAAGTTGCCTAACCTATCCTCCCTGTGACATAGTCATAAGCAGTTGTTACATGGTCATTATCCTGTCCAGTCAAATCTTTTGTAGTACAAAATGCTACAAAATAATGCAAAACTGAAAACCAGAAACAATGATTTACAGATGGATCCTGCAAGTTGAATAGTGGAAATGGCAACTAAGACGAGTTACACCCTATCTTCCATCAATGCTTTGCAAAATTTTCTGAATAAAATTTTCCCAATAGTCCAGAATAGATTTTATATTCTTTCCTCTTTAAGTTTCATAACATTTCCATCTTTCTTCTATGTTATACATGTGATGGCTTCTTGTTGTGTCTATTAGAACTAAAGAGACATCTTTCTTTCTTATCAATCTTCTTTCATCACCAAATTACCCAACAACATCCAAGCATACAATAATGTGGTTTCTCAGCTTTTCTTTCTTGACAATTTCTAATTATATAAAATGATAATTTCAGTCATTGCAAGGGGTGGGAACCAGGGAACATAGTATCCCATGTTTCAAAACTTCTGAAGGCTCTATTGGTTCTATCTACAGGATGATTTGTAAGGATTTATGCAAAAGAAATGTAGCCTGCTGGCTTGATCTGTAGGATGCAGATAAAGAATTGGTTCTCATCAAGAGATTGTCTTCTTAAGGCTCTATTGTTTCTATTCACAAGATGATTTGTAAGAATTTATTCAGAAGAAGTCTAGCCTGCTGACATGATCAAAAAAATGCAGAAAAAGAATTGATTCTCATCAAGAGATGACTCTAAGGAATTAATTATTCCCAAAAAATACAAACTCATTACCTGGATCTGCTCAACATTATAGATCTGGGGATAAAGACAGAGCTACTCTTTGTAGAAAAGATCAAATTTGGCAGGATCTGGTATGGCCAGGTGACAAAGGTATCATACGAAAGACAATACATATAGAATGTGATTTAAAAATTCAATTTTAGATTAAATGCTTGAAATGTAGAACTGAGACAGCTTCATACTGGTTCATAAGGGCTTCATAAATTCTAAGTGGATTAGCCCCTTCTCATTCAAATTCATGGTTCCTGTTTGGTTGGATCTCTACTGACATTATGCAAGACAACACAGACCTAACAAACAAAATTTATGCCCAATGTGGAAAAAATAAAGGTAAGAACCAACAGCTTTTGGGATTGTCAGCTCGGAAAGCATCTTTGAAGTAAGACCCTTCATAGGATTCAAAATACTTTTTTCTTCCATATACATTAGAAAATAGCTTTCTTTATAGACACATGATTCATGAGTATGTAGCTCAAATAATTTGATTTGTTCATGGACTTTTCCAAGCGTCTTTCTTGGTTGGTGAAGTGTAGAGTGCCTTTTGTTGGTATTTAAAGAGATTTTTATAAGACAAGTTTTCATTGTTCAAAACTTTAATGGATGACCTGGTAACTCGCATATGTACTCAGGTCTATATTTCTTAGGTATTATATGTATCACTTGATGTAGGGGTACAACGAGAAACATGTGTTCTCCTTGCTTGGACAGAGCAGGGAAGTGAAGTTTTGTATAAATATTTACCTCATACAATTGTGCTTCTTGTATGTTATATGATTCAGTTTTTTTACCACCTTCACCCTTCCCCTGCCCCTCTCCAGAAAGATAAAAATTATAAATTAAAATAGAAATCCATTCTACATTCTTTCAAAGCACTTGTGTGTTTCTTTGTTGATCAAGTTTATGATTGCTCTCTCTAACTTTAGCACTTTATAAGAATAAGGTATCACTAATTTACTTTGTAAATTAGCTTCCATACAGTCATATCTACAGTGTGAATGCAAGTGGTTAGTGTATCAAGCCCAATGTCTGTTGAATATAAAATGTGGAACTTCATTTTTTCCCTCCTCAATTGTCTAACAGTATTGTTAAACCTCATTATATATGTCATAGTTTGCAACAATTAGTAATATGTATATCCATTACACAACACAAAGTATCAATAGACTTTAGCACAAACACAAAGAAAATTGCATGCCACAGAAAATAAAAATATAACCAAACAACCTACTTCGACACAACAATTTATTCACTGATCATGAGAACAACAATCACTCTTATATGGACTAAAAAAGTTTTAAAAGGGCACGACTCCTATTATCTCCAATGACAAACTGCCCAACATGTAAAATGGATCACTCACGTAGTTGGTCGAGGTGTAGGGTTGAGGCGTTCAAGAGCAATAACTCTTTCATTTATGTCAATACGCTCTATGTCAGTAGCTCTGCCAGAAGGCATTACATCTAAACCCCCAGCATCTTTAATCTGCACAGGTTAAAAAGGAAAGGTTATACCACCTAAATCATATATACTAATTGGGGTTGGAAATGGAAAAGCTAGACCACAAAAGACTAAAAGATTAATCAAAACTAGTATTGAGTTTGAGCAGTACAAGATAAATAATTAGAAGTTTAAACATACGAAGAGCAAATAAAACAACATTATCTATTAACAGATACATTCTTACACTGCTTATTCAATAAGAGAAATCATCACAATAATATTTACATATTTGTTAATTAGTCAAACTAAAATATTACTCAAAGCCTCTAAAAGAATTTGTGATGGACCTAAGAATAGGATTGAAGAACATGACCGGAGTGGCTAAGGGAAGCCAAGAAAAGCAAAGTTACAGAGGCTCGTAACTATAAACTTGGTAACATGGTATCAAAGATTAATAATTTACCATCAACAAATGCTAACTTTAAAATTTTGGATAAAGATGCATAGCCCTGTGATATTATACTCAGTGGGATCTTCCTTAAAAAATAGATTGATTAATCATTTATACAAGATGAAAGAATATTTCTTTCTGGCACAATGTAATTAACAGAAAGAGCAGTAGCAATTCCATAAAGTACGATCAAAACAAGCATATTAAAGAATATCTAAGTTGTAAATTAAGGCTAATTGCACAAAATACTAAATAGCTGAAATAAGAAAGCAAAGCCACATCAAGATGGCAACCTCCAAATACAAAGATCCTAACAAGAGAACTTCACAAAGTGACAACCAAAAATGAAGATTGTGTGAACACCCTAAACCCTTATATATAGACACAATTAGACTAGAAGAATCCCATCCCTAATTAGGCTGAATGAACATAAAATGAGAACAAGCTAGAAGACTAGTCAAGGTTATGTGTGCCACAAGTTGACCACTCCATAATCTGAATGACAATAATGAAAAATGGATGATTAGGAGCATAACATGCCCTCCCCCTTCAGAATAATGTTCCTCAATGTTTAGCAGCTCCAAATGATTCAGCAAAAATTCCTCATCTTCCCATGTAGTTCCTTTAGTTGGCTGGTTCTTCCATTTGATAAGCTACTTTATAACTGCCATTTATGCAATCCATCCACCCTCCTCTCAATCACCACTTCAAGTTCGAAAATGACTTTTCCTTCCACATCGAACTTAGGAATGCAATCTGCACTGAAATCCTGTCATATATAAGCTTTTTTGAGCAAGACACATGAAAGACTAGATGGATTCAAGAGATGGTAGTAGATCTAGTTTATATGCCAGACTGCCAATCCTATGCAATGCATTGCAGGGACCACATAATTTCAGAGCCAGGTCGCTGCCTGACCATTGTTTGAGACATATATGCTTGTACTCTCCAGCAAAAGGAAAACTCTAACTCTAACCTCAAAGTACCACTTACTTCTATGTTGGTCTGCTTGTTTTTTTATGTCACAATCCATAGTCAAGTTCTCCTTAAGTATGTAGAAGATGTTCCACTGGTGTCAGATTATGATCCTCGATTTGAACCATTGAATGACCTTGCCAACAGAAAATGATGAATGGTGACCAATATACACATCTTCAAGATTTTTTTCTTATAATAACTAGATGAGTTGAGCCAGACGTCATCAAAGAACTAGATGTCTCCCAAGATACCAAAAGAAATCAGAAACATCCTAGGCACACAAGTAAAAAATTCAAAATATGGGTACCTAGGGGTGTGTCCTTACCCTGTCCTTGTGTCCATTAAACGTCCTAGATGTCCCCCTAGGCCCCTAAGGGAAGGGGTGCAACCCCATCATACATCAGTTCATGATGGATTCTATCACATAAGTCATTGAAGTACATTTCAAAACATTGATACTAAGTCAAATTTTTGGCTGTTGTGGACAACTTCAAATGTTGGAAGTAATAATCAGCCAATCATTTTTGCAGTAATTTGGACATCTATCCAAAGTAGTCACTACTCCAAGAATTCTCATGGTGGTTGACCAACTCATTAGTAAATTTTAACATGCAACAACACATCCTGTGGCCTTCGATTGTAGATCCATTGAAACCATGATACAATTGAAAGTCTACATAGAATGAAGCAATATATACCGTGAAGTCTACGGGGCATCATGGAGCTGAAGTATTGCTCCATCATAGTGATCCACAATGCCACATCTGAACCATTAAAAAATTTGGGGTTCACACTTGAGGATGTTGATTCTAGAAACGAGGATTCATCGAGATATCCTTGATTCTAAAAGGTTTTTATGCATTCATAAGCCATACCTTGACTATTTCCAAGTAAATTATTGGTTTGTATATTCCTCACACCTAATAGAAGTGGCTCCAATGCCATCACCTAACAGTTGCCCATCTCCTAGGGTTATATTGGTACTACTGATTGACACTTTTTCCTATATGCCCTAAAATTGCATTGTCCTCTCCTTTGGCTGTGGAATGTTGTTGAGCACCCTCTTTTTGTGGCTATAGCTTCCACTTTTAGCAGAATCTTCTTCAACATGTTCTTTTCCTTCCAATAGCTGGTCTTTGTAAATTGTTGTTTCATGCACCTGCTAACCTCAACTATCTTCATTCAAACTACAAACAAAGCAATAGATGCAAACCCCCACACTTTAAAGGAGCATTCAAGGCACAATCAATCACACTATGGTTCTCGTGCATTGGATTCAAGGATTTTTTGTTCAATTCCTTTTTCTTGTTGAATTCCAAAGTTCCCTAATGCTTTCACCCATCCATGCAAGATGTCGTATGCATTTTGCACTTTGTGCAAAGTGCACTTTGATTTATGATTCCCTACTAACTAATTCCATGGACCTTCAAAATTATCCCTCTATTCCTACACTTCCACAACTTGCAAATTCTGTAATGGGCAACCTTGTTCTACACAATTTTTTTTTTCGAATTTCACCAATGGACTGACTTAGGCACTTTTAATTTTTTTTTTCGAATTTCACCAATGGACTGACTTAGGCACTTTGTCAAACGATTTGGCTAAATGCTATTTTCTGAGTATTCTTCTTGATTTGTTTAACCAACTAGGCTCGTGAGTTACAAGCATATAATATTTTCCAAGAAAGAACTATACTTCCTAAGTGTTTGGCATAGCAATTGCAGATTGAACCATAACAGATTGGATACACAATTTAAGAAATTACCAGCCACAATGCTCACAAAGAACAAATTACAAATTTCAGAATATATAAACATTCATTGCACAGACAATTACAACAGCTATTCCACTCCAGAGTTTTATACACAAATTCGTTGTTTCCTCATAGAATTATATTCACAAAGCATTTATTATTATATCATGTTAACCTGATTGAGTGGACTTCATGTTCCTCAGCAATAATTTCCCACAGCTGAACTCTGTGACACTCTTCCTTGTCATATTTATATAAACTCTACCCTGCGATGTCTATTCGAACGCTGACCCAAGTGTCAATTTTCTGTAACTCTAATGCAACTGTCCATACTTTTTTCCCGACTCCTAAAATACCAATGACCAGCGACTCCTTAATTACTTCTTGATTCGATTCTTTGTAAATATCCTCCTCCTCTAATTAAATCGTCCAAACTTACGACTCTAAGAAGAAGAACTATTTTAATTCCACGACAATTGCTTAAACACTCCCGACGACTCCTATCCCAACCACGTCACAACAAAACTTCACTAAACATGATTTCCTGCCATTTGAGGATTCCACTTTGAAATGTATTGACCATTATAAATGGTATCAATCCTCCCAAATAACTCATTCTTTATCCTTAATGCTATTTATTTTTCCCAATGATGAACAAGTCTCCTTTAATTGGTGAGGAATAAAGATATGAAGACTACTCCCGATATTAATGTTAACAATGTCTACTTCCGTGAAGGCTCCAAATTGCAAGAATAAATTAAACCGTCTTCTTGCAACATACGGTGGCAATATCTTCCATCAGGCTTAAACTCAAAACATATTTGACCATCTAGCTACACTTAAACCGGCCATCCAACCATCAGTTCCAAATTCGAGCTTTGAAAGGAGATTATCAAACGGTAGAATTAAACAGAAATCATCAGTTTGCAAAATTAAGCAGCCTTGGAATTACTAGGGCCTGCGAATAGAAGGCATGACTCTCAGCTGTCTTCATTGGAGACTTCCTCGATGTGAATTAAAAACCACCCGAGAATATTTGTTTTTTACCCAGCCAGAAAGCCAAAGCTCCGATAAAGAATACAGCTCACCCTTATTCACTATCGACTCCTTCCACAATCAAAGGTAGATATAGGCGACACTCAAATTTGTTGGACTCACCCGTTTTCCCATAGACTCACGTCTCCTCAATTCATTCATCATTATAGCCTTTTGTCTGTCTTTGTTGCCAAATGAATCTGTTGGCATTTTAATTCGCACCTCTGGAATACGGATTAGAAACGGACAGCTATGCACAGATAAACTAATCTTTGAATAAGGAGGACAAGCTCCCTCTTTGTTGATGTTGCTTAAAGAAAGTAAATTAAAACTAATTTTCCAATCTTTTTGTTCAGCTAAGAGCACAAGGTTATAAAACTCAAGCGTCGTAGCTGAGATTTTCTCTTTTAGAAGTTCAACTACGACTAAACCTACTCTAATGACGTTTCTAACTACTCAAGTAAACGCAGAGCATGAGAGCTAGAAATTGACAAGGAAGGATTCTTTGACATAAATACTTAATAAACTTTCTTCCAACGCACATCTATTGTGCTTTCAATGCAAGCTGAAATAGAGATCATATAACCATAACACATAAAACCGAAATCTGAGACATTATATCAAGGCAACAAAGTAGGCACAAAACTTTATTTTCTCAAATCTCAAGAACAAAAGATTACACTTTTGGGATAGCAGGATTGTAGCAAAATAGGCATACAGCTTAGCAATCAACCAGAACACATTGACACAAGTAACACAAGGACTGAACAATCACTTGTAGCTAAAAGAGGCATACAAGCTTGCTTTTACACTAAGTGAACTGAAACTGAACAACAACTTGCAGGAAAAATAGGCTCAGCAATTTGCTATCACAATAACCGTTAAAGAAAAATGGGCAAGGCTTCCCTTATTTATACACAAGCAGAGGAGTAGAGAACCCTAAAATCTCCTTGCTTTTACAACTAAGACATGCCAGCATGCAAGCTTTATTTCTAAGACTAAAACAAGATAAGCATCTAACAACCTATGAAAGCATAAAACAGGGAAAGTGCCAACTATTACAACTTGTTTTATTTTCTCTTTGAAAGAATGGATAAGCCTGAAACAGGAATAGAAAGAAAGCATGAGATGAGAATGGAAAGAAAGCTCGGATAAAGCTTCTAGTTCATTACCACTTTAAATCTCAACCATATCCGCCAAAAAGCTGGAAACTGCATCTCTATCATGAGTATCAATACTATCTAAGGCAAAATTCCGCTTTCCAGGATCTCTTCACCCTTTGCAATTGAACTTGGAGAATCTTTCACATTTTCAGCTACTTTATCGAATCTTGTTAATTTCAGCGACTCTGCAAGTGGAGTGATGACCTTTTATAAATATATCCTCTTGCTTCAGCATATCTTTCGAAGCTTTTATTCTTCTAACACTTCTCTTGATTTTTCAATGGAAGAGTATTGTAGAACTCTTTTCCAATACTTGTCCTTTTGCTCATACCACACCCTTTCACGTTCTTTGACTGAGATGATGATGTTTTTTGTCCATGGTGGTATTGAAAAAGCACTTCCCAACATCATCCATTTAGATAATTATTATACAACACTTTTTTGGCTCTGAATTCCATTGGAGAATACTGCATGCTAAAAAACTTGAAGTTTGACTGTAAACTCGACTATGGTCGGACAAGTTCTGCACAAAGGCTAAAAATAGCTTGCTGATTTTTCTTCTTCAAACGGGCAGATTTTTCATAAATAATCTGAGAAATTGGCTTTGTAGAGAATCTCATTGCAAGGGGACCCAAATCGTTCTTTTTTGAAAATTTTGATGGCTGATTGAAAAAGCAGCAAACCCTAATTTTTGAATTTTTTTTAAAAAACGCTGAGAGATGGGTTTTGTGCAAAATCACATTTCGTATGAAACCAGTTGATTAGATTTGAAAAACAGTGAAGATTTCTTGGACATGCATGAAAAAAGCAGTTTCTTGAAAGTTGAAAAATACTCAAAAGTTGTTCAAAATCATGAACCAAGCTGACCCAAATGGTTGAAATTTGAAAATATTGACACCCTTCCTCAAAAAATTGATGCTCTAGAGAAATAAAGCATGAAAAAGCGAGCCCCTTTGTGATTTGATCAAGAAAATATGAATAACTCTGAAAAATCTCCAAGTTTTGGTCTTTGAATCTTGAAATGAAAAATTCTTTGTCTCCTCCTCTGGACACCAACTTGCAAAAGGTGAATAATGAATGCCAAAGTCCTCTTAAATAAGTTTTGAGGATAAATAAAACGCTTTATTCTCCAACTTTAAATCTTTGAAGCAAATCTTGAGTAGGTTTGTCGAATGTAGACACTTTTTGACTAATGCATGATGAAAATTGAAAAACTTTCTAAGGCATTGAGCCTTGGGCGCCCTTCTTGGCCTAGGGCGCTTTTCCCTAGCAGACTTAGCCAAATTTTCACCATTTTTAACTTTTGCTCAAAAATATGCCCTTAGTTTGATCACCATTTCTGAATGGCAGATTGACCCCATGAACTTGACGATGATCTCGTTGTGGAGACTAGTCAAATCTGAGAAGATTGTTATGGAGGAACTTTTGATATAAATTGAATCTGACCCCTCAAAAAGTTGGGCGCCCAGGCTTACCAATGTTAGCCATTTTTCACATTCTTCAATTTCTTGCTTGTTTCCTCACCTTCAGATGATTTCGCAATTCCGTGAGCTAGACTTACCCAATCGACTGGTTGTTAGATTTGCTAGATAGCTTGACGAATTCTAAGGAGGGTCTTCTAGAGATGATATCTTCTCAAAATTGATTTCAGGGACTCAAAAGTCTAGGCGCCCCTGGCTAGCTGGGGTGCCTTTACTACTCAGACTTGTTTTTTTTTTTTTTGGATTTTCAACTTTACACTTGCTTTCTTATCCTCTAATGAATTCTCAATTTGATCTAGAGGTCCGACGAACTGATAGCTGGACTCTTGGATAGCTCTAAGGATTCTGAAGGGGGTCTCCTAGGAATGATATTTCCTGGAAGCTGAATCTTGGGGGTCCAAAGCTTGGGTGCCCCTAGCTAGCAGGGGCGCCCAACTCCTCCAAAGTTTGTTTGTTTTATGAGATTTTCAACTTTGCTTTTGACTTTTGACATTTTACACAATTTTTACCCCTCGATCAATCTCCAATATCTGATGATTAATAATTCCGATGTGCATGCTGATGATTGCATTGGAGAGCTTGATCAAAACTAAAGAAAACATGTTGGAGGCTGCAACTGCAAATTCATTCATTTGATGGCCCAAAACCCTAGGCGCCTATCTCCTCTTAGGGCGCCCAGAATTTCCAGACTATTTTTTGATAATTTCATGATTTGCATTATGTCTCTCTATTGAGACCTCTCCGTTCAATCTAAATTTTGGATGACTGATTGATTTGATGACTGTGTTGCTAGATTCAATGCGGAGCTGAGAGGATTTTGAGCAACATTGTCTGGGATGAGCAAACCCTAATTCCATCATTTGACCTCTTGAAAGACTAGGCGCCTATCTCCTCTTAGGGCACCCATGCTTGGCAGTGTTAGTTTTTATTTTGCAAATTTCAAATTTTCCCTTCTTTCCCCTTGCTTGCCATTGCTTCAACTGTTGGAGATGAAAAATTTTCTAAGGCACAGAACCCTAGGTGCCTAGACTTGGTAGGGGCACTTGAACTTTCCAAAGCCAAAATTTTGCAATTTTCATGATTCTTCAACTTCTATTCTCCATTCTTCGTCCCTCGATCATCTATTGCAGTTTCTTGATCTAAGCAATGCCTGAGACTCTGAATCTAACACCTAGCAATTGACTGACCTCCATGAATACCCTTGGAGCTCCTAAAAAGCTTCTAAACAAGCAGAATAGACCCACTAGGGAAAAACTAATCTTTTGATGATTCTAACTGGACTAGCCTGATGAGGAAGTATTTTACGCCAACCAAAATCAGTTTGACCCCTAAAAGCCAAAATTTCTATTTTTAGAAAATTTTGCCAGCATACAATTCAAAAGAAACCAAAAAAAAGTTCTATTTTTAGAAAGTTTCTAAAAATAGAATTTTTCCTAAAATTTAGGGCTGAAAAATTGAGATCTGGGTTTTGTAAACTTGGTCGCTCTGAGCAGACCCAGATTGTCAGATTTTGAAAATTTTGAGTTTTTGACCCTCATGCAAGACATGCAAATTCCCAATTTTGACCTTTTTGACAAATTTAACAAGACTTTTAACCATTTCTTCAAAATGCCTAAGTGTAGCAAAACTTTTAATTTGGGGTACAACATTTGGCTCTATCTAGGGACCATGTCAGATATTTACGGCATAGGAGAACCAAAGAATCTCTGGATTTTTAAGCATAGACTAGTGCCTTATCCATTGGGTATCGGAGTTAGCAACACTTCCAAATCACCTATTGCAAGACTTTCCCTAAGTCACCTATGACAGGACTTCCTAGAATCACCTAATAGTTGGACTTCCCTAAAAATCACCTAAAACAAGACGCCTATTCACCTAAAACATGACAGAACTGTTACGAAAAGGCGAAACACAACATAACGAACACATTACGGAAAGGGGAAACACATCACGAAAACAAAAGGGAAAAATTACTCAATCCCCGAAGGATGTCATTTCTACCCGAAAGGCTTCACTTCTCTTCTCATGGGTATCACAGGAGACAAATCTTTCAGGATGAAGATTCTCAGATCTTCATACCTCCAGGTAGAGGCACCCCAACAACAATCAGAATATGGCGCAAGGAAGGGAGTGGAGACCACTGAGGCATCAGTTTTGCTATCGTTCATCTTCAGGATGTCTCTTACGTTGAACTCTTCAAACCCATTGATCGCGTTCCAAACTCGGTTTCTATAATCCCGTAGGTGATCCTTTCTGACCTGGAAATATCCTTTGATTGGCTCATCGATCAGCTCCACATCCCCTTTAACACATAGGAGTTCAATTCCCATGTCTTCAACATTTTTGAGGCCTAACAAAAGCGCCTCTTTTTCAGCTTCAGTGAATTAAAATTGCAGGCAATGTGCAAATTGGTGCAATTGTCCTTTAGGGGAGATGACTATTTCCCCTCCTCCTGAACCTACAATTGAACAACCCCCATCAAACTGCATTTTCCATAACTTTGTATCCTCTGTCAGTTTCTTTTCTAGACAAGTAGTGTTCTGGTCTTCAGTTTTTATTTCTGACAGTGTCACATAATTACCAAGACCCGTTTCTTGATATACAATTTTGGCTAGGGAGTTTGGGATTTTCACCACCATGAATCAAGATTTGGGCTCAGGTTCTATCTTGACTTTTCCCTCCTTCACAAGAATGGTCGCAGATGACCAATCTAACTGCATTGCACCACCAAGATCTCTGCAGAAACTCTAGCTTAACAACATCCCGTAGCTGGCTAGAATGTCAACCACTAGCATATTCATCATTAACTTTTTCTCCGAACAAGCTGTCAACCTCACTTGAGCATCCTTCAATTGTCTGACCAACAGCACCGACTTAGACTCAAGTGAATAACACTCATCCTGAGTCTTAGTGCATGAAAGTCCCAATGCATTCATCACTTGTAGAGTTATGATGTTGTTTGAGGCTCCTAAATCAATGATATAATTGCTCAATTTAAATCCTCCTATATACAAAGATATATAGAAAGGTTTAGGCTTTTCTTCCGGTGGAATAGATGACTCGAGCAATGTAGGGTGAATCGAAGCTTCTTTCTTTACAAGTTGTCTTATTCTGTCCAAATGCTCAGGATGATCACGAAGATGCTCCAACTGTGAAATCTTCACCTTGGTCTTCATCATGGAGTTTACAATGTCAA
This sequence comes from Sequoia sempervirens, assembly GCA_007258455.2. Classification (NCBI taxonomy): domain Eukaryota; kingdom Viridiplantae; phylum Streptophyta; class Pinopsida; order Cupressales; family Cupressaceae; genus Sequoia; species Sequoia sempervirens. The sequence goes on along the minus strand of VDFB02301968.1, from coordinate 1,517 downwards.
AATTTGCTAAAAATGGATCCTAAGCAATCGCTTTAGCATTCTTTTGTGAATTTATATAAGTGGAAGTTGCAACTGCTTCCTTAATTTGTTCTTTAGCTCTTCGCCTCTCTTCTTCCTTTTGCACTTGCAAGTGCAGAGCATGTGTAAACACAGGCAAAGAGTGTCTTTCATGATTTATTGCGAGAGTAGTGGCGAAGGTCTTCCTTTCCTTCTTTGATAATGGGTTCAAAGTTTCCTGTAGCGGAGTCACCATTGAAGTTGTCCGTCTGTGGTAAGACAACATTCGAACTTGGTGTTCGGACAAAACGAGAATTGGGCGCAGCGTCAACATATCCCATAATTTGATTCATTCTTAACTTCTCAAGACATGTAGTACCCGTATGTGCGTCGGTATCATGGAAAGAACAAAATACTGCATTTGTGTAGCTTCAACTGTTGGTTTCAGTGGAGATGCTAGCAACTGTGGCCTGTAATTTTTGAAAGGCTGAAAATTATTTCTCTTTGGCTGATACGGCTATTGAGGTTGATACTGTTGTTAAGGTCAATATTGTGGTGGTGGTAGTGCAAGCATCTCATTGGCTACCTTCTATCGCAATGGATCTACAAAACTTTGAACTAGAGGTCTGATTGAATCCTTCTCCATCTTGTCGGAAGTAATCATATTATCCTCCAACTCAACGACGTGTTCTTTGCACATCCGTCAATTTTGTTTCTTTCGTCGTCTTCAAGAAGAAGGCTATCTCTAATGGAAGAGCATTTATGAAGCAACTCATCAAAATCTCTGGTGATGGATTAAGAGTAGAAGAAAGTCATGTAACAAGACGATTAAATCTTGCTACAAACTCCCTCATGGGCTCATTGTGCTCCATCTTTGAATTTGCAAGTCGAGAAAACAACAAATGACTATCTTCAATGGGCTTGAATCTCACCAAAAATTTATCGCTCATAGTTGCCCAACTTGTAATAATGCCCGGCACCAGGTGATTGAACCAGTCAGCAGCATTCCCCACAAGAGTCTCCACAAAGAGACGCACTATGATGTCTTCATGTGCCACGTGCAAGATTGCGCAGGTCGTTGAGAAGGCAAAAAGATGATCATCAAGATGTTGAGTTCCATTGCTGTGAAACTGTGGAAAGTGCTTCCTTGACCCTTTAGGTAACTCATGATATTCCCGCAAAGCCAAAGGTCCAATGATGTTACCCCAAGGTAATGGGGGTGGACATTGATTTCTACCAGCATTATTATTGTTATCACTGATTGCTTCTAGCTGGATCATAAAATAGGGTGCCAGATGGTTATTCTCGTGTCATAAAGTGTAAGCTTTCTCAAAGTTTTATGCCTCATGCCCCACGGTGGGTGCTAGAAAACTGTTGGCATTTCAATTCGCAAATCTGGAATGCAAATTAGAAACGGACAGCTATGCAAAGATAAACTACTCTTTGAATTAGGAGAGGAAGCTACCTCTTTGTTGATGTTGCTTAAAGAAAGTAAATTAAAACTAATTTTCCAATCTTTT